>MU735544.1:219237-279937 GCA_026770625.1 Nicotiana glauca
CAAAACTACCCCCACACAAGACCCCATCACATTAAAAACACCCCACACACACAAAAAAGGGGGATTGGGCAAAAAATCTGGAGCGCAGCTTTTGGACGGAGAGAAAAAAAGAAGCTCCAGGGTTCTTCGAGTCTGCTCGAGATCTTTCACGTCTGTCTGACTTACAAAAAGAAAAATACAAAATAGTTTGAGTTCGTTTTGGTTCAATTTTGTTTTGTTTCGAAAGAACCAAGCGAATCGCCAAGATTTTTAATATTTTCTTTCTGGATTTCTGTTTCGAGATGGAGTTGTCCAAGCCAAGGTTAATTTTTTGATCGGGGTTCCGGATTCCAGTTTCCGTTGCTGAATTCGTAGATGACTTTTGAGCGTTTGTTTTATACCCACACGTCTCATCTCTGGAATATCAGAATCGATTGAAGCTCCGTACACTCAGGTGCACCTCTCTTGTATTTGGTTTAATTTTGTTTGTCATGAAAGGAAACGAGTTCTTTGTTTGTGACTTATGCGCTTGAAATCTGTTGATTAACCTGTCATTGGTCAAGTTTAATGAAGTTTGTTTTTAGTATGTGATAATTTAAGCATTTCTTTAGGTAATAATTTTTCATTTTTCTTTTGTGAAAAACCAGGACATCTCTACTTTATGAGTTACTATAGCTTCATCTTTATTTCTTTGGTACCATGTGTACAAATATTAAACTAGGCTAAACAAGAAAAATCTAATCAATTGAAGAATCCGTTTTCTGCATAGTTCTGGAAAAGAACCTAGACATCGTCAAGTTGTTGAGCATCCTCTTTCTTCTGTCTTCTTATTAGTAGCGTTGTTTGGATTTTCACCATCTGAAGAAATGGCTTCTTTAATGTTTTCTCTCGCTTTAGCAACTGGATCCTTTGCTATGACTTGCTTCGTTTTTTTTCGTTTTTTTGGTAATGATAACTGGGTATATAGATTTTTGTTTTAAATTTTTTTTTATAAAAAGCAATTGGGTTCTAAATATCTGGATGGGTGAACCATGTGAAGGAAAGTAGTATTTGTTGTACTTGTGCTGGAATCCATATTATAGTACAAGTAATTAGATTATAATCACTATAAGATATCCATGTATTAAATTCTTGAGTTGAAATAGAATACTCGTTTTCTTTCTTAATTGATCATTTATTATTATTTTCTCGGTAATTGTTATAGAATGTCATATTAGACTTCGTTGATGCCAATTTTCAGTATATCCTTAGGAAAGCAAATGCTTGATTTGTAATGCACTTTATGCTAGTCTATATTTGGTACGCCATCCCAGACATGTTCGTGTTTCATACATGAGTACGTGGAGGAAGAGTTGAACCAATGCTAATTTCTGCACAAAATAAGACCATAATTGATCACCTCCACATCCATCCCAAACTTAGAAAGTAACTAACTCATGAATGTCAGTAGTCTGCTTTAGTTGAGTATAATTTTTTAAAATCCTTAGAATTCGGGATGGGCCGTTTAGCAAATTTCACGACCTTCCCCAAAGATAATAACGTGTTAGTCACTTTAGGCGCGTTTTTCATAACCTTACCTTCTTAAATACAGGTGCACATTTATGTGACCCAAATCCAAATCTCAACGGAGTCGAAATGTGTTAACAACAACGGGCGCACTGGTGTGACGTGGTTCGAGACGCATTTTCATGACGTTGCAATTCTTATTAAAATAAAAATAAAAGAGGTTTACTAATAAAAGGCACATAAGTTAGAACATGTTTTGAAATCAGATAAAATCAAATACAACAGTTAAGCGACCGTTCTAGAACCACGGAACTCGGGAGTGCCTGACACCTTCTCCCGGGTTAACAGAATTCCTTACTCGGATGTCTGGTTAGCGGACTGTTAACAGAGTCATAATTTTCCTCGGTTCGGGATTCAACCGGTGACTTGGGACATCATTAATCTCCCAAGTGGTGACTCTGAAATCTTAATAATAAATTTCATTCCGATTGTCACTTCAAGTTGGAAATAACTCCCTTTATTATACCCTTCACGGGGTGTAGTAGGAAAAAAGAGGTGTGACAGCTCTGGTGCCTCTGCTGGGGACAAGGACCCAGAACTTTTGTTCAGGGTTCAGAATTCGAGCTTAGTATAATTGTTGTATTTTATTATATCTGATTTTTCTACATTTTTAATGTGCTAAAAGTTTACCGCTTTGGTATTATCTGAATTGTATATAGACTGTGCCGAAACCCTTCTCTTCTCACCTCCGGGGATGTGCTTACTGGTCGAGACTCCCTATTCTGTTAGTGTCAATACCTTTAAATAAGAAAGAGGCCGGACAAGTTACTAAGTCGGATGGCCTTTTGGTTCCCGGTACGTAGCTCCCTCCTCGACTCGAGTTGTCCGCTCGGGTACACAGTCTAGAACATATACCCAGGTTTTGAACTTAGAATAACTTGACTCCATGCCGGATTCCTAGTAGGAGCGCTTATTTGCATCATGTGTATATGACTTAGAGGACTCAACACAGGGGTTGGGTCAGTGTAGGACAGGTACCCGGATATGAAACGACCACCATGATGCATTTTACGTATTGTATTTATTTGTCTCGGACTAGCATGCTGACCGGTTTGAGTATTTGGGAAAAGTGAAAATAAATAATAGTATAAAGAGTTAATTACATGATTTAGCAAACACTAATACCCAAGTAGTGCCGAAACTCTGCCGGATTTTTGAGAAAATAAAAAAAAAGGAAAAAGGAAAAATTGTTCTTAAAAAAATAGTTTGTTTCATTTGTCAATAAAAAGAAAAGAAAAAAAAAAGAGAAAGAGTTTTTATTTTCAAAAAGCTTGTTGAAAAGAAATATAAAAAAAAGAGGGTCCCGCTTTCCGAAATAGTGAATTTGTCAAAAAGAGTCTTGTTTTCGAAAATAGTTAGTTTATTTGACCGAACTACGCTGGTTTGATTCTCACCGGATGTGAGATACGTAGGAAACCCTCATTGGGTCCAACCACCATTTTTGCAAAAATAGCCAAAAAAATACCACAATTTTTATCTTTATCCAATAAATCCGGTGACGCCATTCTTGTTGAAAAATAAGCCAAATGTCCCCAAAGGGCGCCAGAAGGCTGATTTTACAAGAACAACCACCCTGAGTCATTTCAAAACGGTTTGCGAGCACAGCCTTAAAATCTCCCTTTCGGAAGTGCTGAAAGGTCGTATTTGCAAAACTGAGTCTTTGTTTTCTTAAATAAAATTTTTGAAAAATAGCCACTTTTCATTTTTTTTAAAGTCAAAATAAGTCATTACATGGTCAGTTTTCTTTAAGTAGTCACAGTTGACATTGGAGCCTTCTCAGTCTTGCGCAGGCCTGTGGCGATGCCGAGTGATGCCCCACAGGCCCCAGGATGTGAGGCTTTGATGTACTCTTGATCTAGTTTTAATCATCGAGTTTGTAGTTTATTATTTTGAGTCTGCTTTTGTAGTTTCTCTTCAAGAAAAAATTTTTAAAAACCCTTCAAAAAAAACAACAACAACAAAATTTTGCATTCAATTTGCAAGAACTACGCTTGGTCTGATTCATGCGGGATCATGATACGTAGGCAATCCACGTAGGATTCGACCATAACCAAAAGAAAAGAAAAAAGGGGAAAAACAGAGAGGAAAAACCAGAAAAAGTCAAAAAGAAAGAAAATAGCAGAAAAACAAGAAATAAAGAAAGAAAAACAAGGAAGGGAGAGGATAGGAACAAGAGAAGACAAAGGCAAGAGTGAAAAAAAAAGTGAAAGAAAGAAAAAAGAAGGAAAAAGAAGAAAAACAAAGGAAGAAAGTTTGCAATTGGAAATAAGGAAAAGTCGGGATGACGCATGCGCCCGATCAAAAGTTGTTACCAATATGTTACATGCCCTAACGCTAACGTGATGGTTTCATTTTGTCATATCATTTCAGAAAGGTGGTTGGTTTGTAGTTTTAGAGTGGTAACTCATTTTTACAACATAAGGACAAAAGGCAGTTGGCATCCTGGCCCATTCCTACAACACCCGGACAAAAACCAAACTGAACATGATAGGCCAAGAATCAGATACCAGTGTCGTGGATCCGTCAAAAGAGGTGGAAGTGGTAGATGTCAACGAAATTAAGGAAGAGATGTATAAGTTGAGGTAATAGATAGATGCATCAGGCATGGGCTAAGGGTCAGCCGGCGCCAGTTTATCCCGCCAATCCAGCATATATCCTACCTTTGGCTCAGTCTCAGGAGCTTCTTCATGCGAATGCATCTTCACCTTTCCCTTTCTACCAACAAAGTTATGGCACCACCTCTTATCTTCCCCAAGTTCCACCACCCAAACAAAACTCTCCTCCGCCAATCACCTCTGTCTTTGTGGTGCCACCACCTGCCACACTGCAAAGATCTTCCAGTGAGCCAGTATTTCAAACTCATGACAGCCAGTACTACCCTCCTGAGCCTACCTTTAAAGCTTATGAGCCATATTCTTACACCCCTCACTTCGAGCTCCCGGTAGAAACTGAAAATCCGCTTAACAACCCGGAGCAGGAAGAGATGATTTGAAAGTTAAAAAGCCTGGAGTAGTCCTTCAGGAACATGAAAGGGTTGGGTGGCCAAGTCAGTGTGGCCTATAAAGATTTGTGTCTATTGCTGGATGTGCAGTTACCCGCAGGGTTCAAACTGCCAAAATTCAATTTGTATGACGAGCATGGTGACCCAGTGGCCCACCTGAGGGGATTCTGCAGTAAGATGAGAGGAGCCGGAGGATGGGATGAGTTGTTAATGGCGTACTTTAGTCAAAGTCTCAGTGCTGCTGCTTTGAAATGGTACACGCGGCAAGATCATGTGCGATGGTACACCTGGGATGATTTGGCCCAAGCATTTGCAGGTCATTTTCAATACAACCTCGAAATTGTCCCAGATCGTCTTTCATTGACCAAAATTGAGAAGAAGCCGGGGGAGAGCTTCAAAGAGTACGGATTTCGGTGGAGGGAACATGCTGTATGGGTCGATCCTCCAATGAAGGAAGGCGAAATGGTTGATTATTTCTTACAAGCTTTGGAGCCTACCTACTATGGTCACCTGGTGTCAGTAGTGGGAAAATCTTTTAACGAGTTAGTAAAAATGGGAAGTATGGTTGAAGAGGGACTCAAATTCGACAAAATCATGAACTATTCGGCAATCAAGGCAACTACTCAGGCCATCCAGAGCGGAGGGGTACTGGGAAAGAAAAAGAAAGAATATGTGGTGGCAGTTGACTCGAGAACTTGGTCTAGGGGCCCATCACCCTATTACCCTCGACCCCGTCCCCAAATCTACTCCCACAATTCACAACACTACTACCCACCCCGTGGTCCCCACTTCTCTGTCCACCATGCCCACACATATCCCTAGTATCCTACCCACGCGCCATGGCGTGCACCCACTTCACAAAATGCTTATCCAACTCAAAACACCTACCCACCTCCAAGAGCCTACAGGAATCCCCCTGGAGCAGGTTTGCGAGCCAACCAAATTTTCAAGCAAGAGAGGGCACAGAAGCAAGAAACTTTCACCCCCATTGGAGAGTCATATGCAGAATTGTTTGGGAAACTAAAGCATTATAACTTGATTGCACCAATCCCTCCGAATCAGGTGGACAAGCGGGCAAGAAGCTTTGACCCTTCTAAAAGGTGTGAATATCATTCCAATGCCCAGGGCACAATGTAGAAAGTTGTCGGGATTTGAAAAGAGAGATAGAAAGAATGATTCAAGAAGGGATAATTGCGGTCCAGGACAGTGGCACCCAGAACATTGCACAGAATCCTTTACCTTCACATGACGGAGCATATTTTGTGGGGAAGATCTATGGCGACGAGGAGTATGAGAATCCTCTCGGAAACTTGTTGAATGAAGGTCCCAGTAATTTTGATGGGCAATCCAGTGGCTAAAGTGTCAAGTTATGTGGTTGGAAAGACGCTCCATCTCTTGGTTAGCTAGAGTGGAGTTTTGGTGGCTTATTTTGTTGTCATTTCTATTGTCCGGGTTATTTTTAGGGTTGTAATCTGGACATTGTCTTGTGACTCAAACCTTTCTATCTTTTCACATTGCTTTGTTTAGTCATAATAGCTGGTTTAGTGTTGTCTAGGTTTGTAACTCTAGTCTAGTTTACTTGTTTTGTAGTTTAAACCCTTTCACTGTCAGTCTAATGCAATTCTATGTTTCCTGCCATTTCTGGTCATTTTTAGTTCCCTTCTCCTTTTACAATTCTTTTCATGATGGTTCTAGTGATATGACATGCACGCATAATTCTCAGCCTGTTTTAAAAGTCAGTTTAATAATGAAGCAATGAAACAATGTTGAAGATGTAAGGACATTCGAGGGAAATAAGTAAGGGCATTTTGAGATCACGTCGAGCCCAAATTGTGTGAAACTGGGAACCGATAGAACATAAAGAAATACTGTTGAAATGCATCATGCCGCATCGGCTTGAAGCCAAAGGCAAGTTTGCCCTACGTCTACATGGACCGTTCGTGGTACCGAGATTGTTGTCCAATGGTGCTAGGTAATTGACAAATACAGAAGGCAAATATGTGAATCAATCAAAAGGTGTTATGTGTGTTTTCCTCAGCTTGTTTAACTGTGTAGTTTGTACTTGGCATGTTTTGGAGATTGGAATGACGAAGGCATTTTACTCTGCTATCCAAACACTTTATCCTTTGTTACCCCTTTGAGCCTCGATTATTTTCTTGCAAACCCCTCTTTCGAAATTAATAATAAAACTTACAAGCTCGAACGGGAAAGTAAGTGGAGAAATAAGAGAAAAATAGTGAAAGGAAAGAAAAGAAAAGAAGAGAAAAGAAAAGAAAAAGCAAAAAAGAGAAAAGGAAAAGAAAGAAAAGAAAAGAAGAGAAAAGAAAAGAAAAAGCAAAAAGAGAAAAGAAAAGAAAAGAAAAGAAAAGAGAAGGAAAAGAAAGAAAAAGAAAAGTGGAAGAAGAAAAGATCGCAACAACAAAAGAAGTCGCCTGAACTACGTTTGACTTGATCCCCAAAGGGTACGTAGGCAGCCTCTCTGAGGTTCAGTCACACCAAAAAAAAAAAATCCAAAAGTCCCCAAGAAAGAAACTGGGGCAGAAGTTGTGGTTGTCGTGGGAAATCTGATTCCGAAAGTTGTAATTTTGAACCCATGTTGAAATATTTTGAGCCTTTGATACCCTTCTTTCTATCCCCATCCAAAAGCCTGCATTATGGTCCAAAGAAAGACCTTCCGATCAGTCTTCAAAAAATGCCGAGTCAAGCAAGTAGAGGTGAATCATATCAGGGGCAACACTCCGGTCCAAATGAAGGAAATGAAGAATGAGAAAGTCTTGTTGATGAGAACCCTCACGGGTACCCCCAAGGTGATGAAAAGCTGAGAGAGATCAAAATGAGAGAGTCTTATTGGTGAAAACCTTCACGGGCACCATAAGGCGACAGTGAGTTGAGACAAAAATCAAAATGAGAGAGGCTTGATGGTGAAAACCCTTCGGGCACTACAAGTCGAATAAGGATTGTGAATCAGATTGGGCAATCGGAGCATTGAAGCCCAGTTTCATGGCAAAAGGTACAACAAGAGTTGAACATCAGATTTGCTAAATAGAGCAGGCTGCAGGTGCATGTCAAGGTCGTTAGAGTCGGTACCCACATCCGATGGATTGCTACTCTGTAGGTTTCTTGTTAGGAATCGTCTTTCTCCATTACCCTTTACTCCATTCCTCCCACTTTGTTTTACTCCTTCGTCCTGGGTCAGTTGTTCAAAACAAGTGAGAAATGACATCAAAATCTGCCACCAAGCTTTCCAATTAAACAACACGGGACCTGGTGAGCACATAAAGGCGTCAATCCAGGAGAAAACCGCAAGCACACTGAGTTGTCCACAATCAACATGCTTTGGGATTCGCGTGAAATACAAGGGTCCGATTTAGGAACCATGCAACAGATGGAGGGTGTTTTGGTGAACGGATCAAAGGTATTCTCCGTGTCAAGGGTAACAAAGAAAGTGGTTAGTCAATAAACAAGCAAGATCTCCGAGTGGGAATCAGTTATCATGACAAGTGAAGGAACAATAAACTCAAGGCCAAAGTCAGTGGTCAAGAAAGAAAATCATGCTGCGGGATTCATATGAGACATAAGGATTGGGGAGATGACCGTTCATGCAATGCAACAAATGGAGGATGTCGGGCCACCTTCAAAGTTCAAGGCCACAAACTAACCACCACATTTAAACTCACAAGTTTTCTTTGTTTGAAACAGGAACAACGCAGTATAAGAAAGTTGGAAGAAAAGAGAAGAAAGGAAAGGAAAGAAAAGGAAGAAGAGGAGAACCGACAAATGAAGTTTCTCAAATCATTGACCTTCGCCATTACTGTTCACAATGTTTCCTCCTAGGATAAAAGACCTAGTCTGATGGATTTTTCTTCAAATCAAAATATTAGTCTGATGAATCTTTCTCCTAAGATAACAAAATAGACCTAGTCTGATGAATCTTCTCCTAGAGTCAAAATCTTAATCTGACGAATCTTTCTCTTAAGATAACAAAATAGAAACCCTAGTGTCTGAGGAACCTTCTCCTAGGATCAACGTCTTAGTCTGATGAATCTTTTTCCTAAGATAACAAAATAGACCTAGTCTGATGAACCTTCTCCTAGAGTCAAAATCTTAGTCTGATGAAACTTTCTCCTAAGATAACAAAATAGACCTAGTTTGATGAATTTTCTCCTAGAGTCGAAATCTTAGTCTGATGAATCTTTCTCCTAAGATAAACAAAGGACATAGTCTGATGAATTTTCTCCTAGGGTCAAAATCTTAGTCTGACGAATCTTTCTCTTATGACAGCAAAACACCCTAGTCTAAGGAACCGCCTCCTAGGATCAAAATCTTAGTCTGATGAAACTTTCTCCTAAGCTAACAAAAGACCTAGTCTGATGAATTTTCTCCTAGAGTCGAAATCTTAGTCTGATGAGTCTCTCTCCTAAGGTCTAAATCTTAGTCTGATGAATCTTTCTCCTAAGATAAACGAAGGACCTAGTCTGATGAATCTTCTCCTAGAGTCAAAATCTACTGACGAATCTTTCTCCTAAGATAGCAAAACACCCTAGTATGAGGAACCACCTCCTAGGATCAAAATTTTAGTCTGATGAATCTTTCTCCTAAGATAACAAAATAGACCTAGCCTGATGAATCTTCTCCTAGAGTCACAATTTTAGTCTGATGAAACTTTCTCCAAAGATAACAAAAGAGGACCTAGTCTGAAGAATCTTCTCCTAGAGTCGAAATCTTAGTCCGAGGAATCTTTCTCCTAAGATAGCACAACACCCTAGTCTGAGGAACCGTCCCCTAGGATCAAAATCTTAGTCCGATGAATTTTCTCCTAGGGTCTGCATCTTAGTCTGATGAATCTTTCTCCTAAGATAACCAAAAATGGACCTAGTATGATGGCTCTTCTCCTAGGACCCCAATCTTAGTCTGATGAATCCTTCTCCTAAGATAACAGAAAACCTAGTCTGATGAATTTTCTCCTAGGATAAAAATCTTAGTCAAAAGGTTTTACTCACAAGATATCAATCAAGTCTTTAGTTTTGCTCTCACCATCGTTTCAATAGCTTAGGCAACAACTCACAAGTCTACCTAGCCCCGAAACTGGGGCAGATAATTTTCTTTGTTCGTCTATTTTGTTGCATTCAGGAGCCCACCTAGAGAACAAGGGAATACTTTTTAAACAATGCAATCAGGAGCCCACCTGGAGAACAAGAGAAAACTTTTCAAGCTTCAGCAGTCAGGCGCCCACCTGAAAAATAAGGGAAGCACAATTCAAGTTTTAGCTTTTAAATTTTGATATTGGATAACATGATGTGCCCAACTACCAAATTGGGGCAGAAAATTTTCTTTGTTTATCTATTTTGTTGCAGTCAGGAGCCTACCTGGAGAACAAGGGAATACATTTCAAGTTCAGCAATCAGGAGCCCACCTAGAGAACAAGGGAATACATTTCAAGTTCAGCAATCAAGAGCCCACCTGGAGAACAAGGGAAGTACAATTCAAATTTTAGCTTTTAATTTTCAATATTTGATAACATGATGTGCTCAGCCACCAAACTGGGGCAGAAATTTTCTTTAGTTGTCTATTTTGTTGCAGTCAGGAAGCCTGCCTGGAAAACAAGGGAATACTTTTCAAGCGTCGCCATCAGGAGCCCACCTGGAGAACAAGGGAATACTTCTCAAGCGTCAGCAACCAGGAGCCCACCTGGAGAATAGAGGCACGTATTTCAAATTGCAGCAATCAAGCATCATCAAGAGGAATGGCAAAACATCGCCAAGGCAACAACAAGAATCCCATCGGAAGAATACAAGATACAAGTTCAAGGCAACACAAGAACAAGTTTGAAGACATAGATAGGATCTTTTATAACTCATAGATTATAACTTCGTCTAGCTTCTTTTGTTTTACCACGGTGTAATAAGGAGGTCAGCAAGCAATAGCAGCAACAATAGCAATGAGATCACAGCTTCTAGTAGTCCCAGCTACCAAACATTCTCGAACTACACTGACCTAATTCCTGTTTAGCCCAGGATATGTAGGCAACTTCTGAAGTAGGGTGCGGTCAACTCTTTCAAAATGCTTCCCACGGAGTATTCAAACGGGCAAAAATCGCTCATATCCGCTCACTTTGTCTTTGAACGAAAACTCTTCGTATTTCCGAGTAAAGAGGGGAAGCTATGAACACGTGATTTTTGCCCTACATGAAGATAACTCCAAAAAATATATCAAAATAATTTTTATTGATTTTTTAGGATTTTTCCTTTATACAGTTGCATTTCATGCATTTTAATATTTCAAAATCAAAATAATAAATACCAAAAAATATCTTGCATAGCATTTAAGTTTTATCGGAAGTCATTTGGTTTTCATAAAAATTTAAAATTCACAAAAAATATTTGATTTTTATACTTTTTCCTTTTGTTGATCTTTCTCTTCTAATTTAGGATTAAGTAGTTTTATAATTTTCATAATTAGTATAATTTTAGATAATTTAGGATTTTAATTCTAGGATTTTTAATAAAAAGTAAATAAATAAATTAGGAATATAAAGAAGAATTGGAAGAACCTTCCCTCACATAAGACCTTCCCCAAAAAATATTTCCCAAAAATATTTTTCCCCCAAAAGACCTTCCCCAAAATATTTTCCCAAAAAGTACCTACCCCAAAAAAGTTTCCCCCCAAAAAATATTTTTCCCCCAAAACTGCCCCCGCACAAGACCCCAACACATTAAAAACACCACACACACAAAAAAAAAAGGGGACTGGGCAAAAAATCTGGTGCGCAGCTTTTGGAAGGAGAGAAAAAAAAAAGCTCCAGGGTTATTCCAGTCTGCTCGAGATCTTTCACGTCTGTCTGACTTATGAAAAGAAAAATACAAAATAGTTTGAGTTCATTTTGGTTCAATTTTGTTTCGTTTCGAAAGAACCAAGCGAATCGCCAAGATTTTCAATATTTTCTTTCTGGGTTTCTGTTTCGAGATGGAGTTGTCCAAGCCAAGGTTAATTTTTTGATCGGGGTTCCGGATTCCAGTTTCCGTTGCTGAATTCGTAGCTATCTTCTGAGCGTTTGTTGTGTACCCACACGTCTCATCTCTGGAATATTAAAATCGATTGAAGCTCCGTACACTCAGGTGCACCTCTCTTGTATTTGGTTTAATTTTATTTGGCATGAAAGGAAACAAGTTCTCTGTTTGTGACTTATGCGCTTGAAATCTATTGATTAACCTGTCATTGGTCAAGTTTGATGAAGCTTGTTTTTAGTATGTGATAATTTAAGCATTTCTTTAGGTAATGATTTTTTATTTTTCTTTTGTTAAAAACCAGGACATCTCTACTTTATGAGTTACTATGGCTTCATCTTTATTTCTTTGGTACCATGTATGCAAATGTTAAACTAGGATAAACAAGAAAAATCTAATCAATTGAAGAATCCGTTTTCTGCATAGTTCTGGAAATTAACCTAGACATCGTCAAGTTGTTGAGCATCCTCTTTCTTCTGTCATCTTATTAGTAGCGTTGTTTGGATTTTCACCATCTGTAGTAATGGCTTCTTTAATGTTTTCTCTCGCTTTAGCAACTGGATCCTCTGCTATGACTTGCTTCATTTTTTTTTCATTTTTTTTGGTAATGATAACTGGGTGTATAGATTTTTGTTTTAATTTTTTTTTTATAAAAAGCAATTGGGTTCTGAATATCTGGATGGGTGAACCATGTGAAGGAAAGTAGTATTTGTTGTACTTGTGCTGGAATCCATATTGTAGTACAAGTAATTATATTATAATCACTATAAGATATCCATGTATTAAATTCTTGAGTTGAAATAGAATACTCTTTTTCTTTCTTAATTTATCATTTATTATTATTTTCTCGGTAATTGTTATAGAATGTCATATTAGACTTCGTTGATGCCAATTTTCAGTATATCCTTAGAAAAGCAAATGCTTGATTTGTAATTCACTTTATGCTAGTCTATATTTCGTATGCCATCCCAGACATGTTCGTGTTTCATACATGAGTACGTGGAGGAAGAGTTGAACCAATGCTAATTTCTGCACAAAATAAGACCATAATTGATCACCTCCACATCTATCCCAAACTTAGAAAGTAACTAACTCATGAATGTTAGTAGTCTGCTTTAGTTGAGTATAATTTTTTAAATCCTTAGAATTCAGGATGGGCCGTTTAGCAAATTTCACGGACTTCTCCAAAGATAATAATGTGTTAGTCACTTTAGGTGCGTTTTTCATAACCTTACCTTCTTAAATGCGGGTGCACATTTATGTGACCCAAATCCAAATCTCAAAGGAGTCGAAATGTGTTAACAACCACGGGCGTACTGGTGTGACGTGGTTCGAGACGCATTTTCACGACGTTGCAATTCTTATTAAAATAAAAATAAAAGCGGTTTACTAATAAAAGGCACATAAGTTAGAACATGTTTTGAAATCAGATAAAATCAAATACAACAGTTAAGCGACCGTGCTAGAACCACGGAACTCGGGAGTGCCTGACACCTTCTCCTGGATTAACAGAATTCCTTACTTGAATTTTTGGTTCGCGGACTATTAATAGAGTCATAATTTTCCTCGATTCGGGATTCAACCGGTGACTTGGGATACCATTAATCTCCCAAGTGGCGACTCTGAAATCTTAATAATAAATCTCGTTCCGATTGTCACTTCAAGTTGGAAATAACTCCCTTTATTATACACTACAAGAAAAAGCCTTATCTGCGACCAACATTTAGGGACAGGTTAATAATCTTGTCCCTAAAAGTATATGTATTGGGACGAAATTATATTGTGGTCCTTAATATTGTATTTTACTGGGAAGGTACTAAATCTGGTCCATAAAAAAATTAGTAACTGGTTCCAAATTATATTTGAGGGGCCATCAGCAGGAGAGAATACCGCAAAAAATAATACTAAAATCTTAAAAATTTATTCTTTTCTAAAGAATAGGCGCTAAACTATTATACTACAATTAAAAAATTTTATAATTAAAGAAACTCTTTGTTTTCCTAGAACATATCTCCTCTGCCCTAGTCTTTAATCAACACAATGCAGGTGCTGCCTCCTTCTATCCATCTCTCAAAATTTGTGTTTTCTCAAAGCGAAGTTTGCAAATTTGTTAGTTCGTGATCGTGAATCGCAGGTATACCCTAGGTTTCAACATCGCTCATTTGCGAAACCCAAGTATGCCTCCTCTTCTGAGTTCCTCTTTTTCATCTCTAAGTTCTTCTTCTCCTTCTTCTCTAGCATTAGATTGGTAAAACGTTTCATAATTTCATTTCTTTTTTGTATAATCAATAGAAAGATTATTGGGTTTGGATTCTTAATTTGATAATTTGATTAATTTGAAGTATACTCATGTTTGTAACGTATTGTGTATCTGAAGAATTAATCTTCAAACAGAGAAAATGTATATTCATATTTGTTCATGTTTGTAGTTCGGGGGAAGGTATATGGCAAGGAGTTGCGAGAAAACTAAAAAAGAGATTAGCCTAATTTATTTCATAGAGGAAGATTAATGCTCGGTGGGTTAAGGGATGGTAGGTTCACACGGATAAGATTGAGACAGCTACCTACAGCTCGTAGAGGTTGAGTCTTGACGACATTACTGGTATGTAGCAGTAGGTTAATGTAGAGGAATCAAAGACCACGAGCCCTTGGAAAAAGCTTCTTATATATTACACTTACTACTTTAATTTATCTTGTTTTTTTTGTTATGGTTATGGTTAGGAATTAAGAAGGAAATTTGACAGGAGTCAACCTAATTGGTTTATATTCATGCTCGCCTTGCTATATTCACTCTAGAAATTGAGATAGAAATCTTGGCCTTCATGACTAATGTAGTCAACCTCACCCTTGTTTTCAATTGGCGAGTCTTTGTCTTGTCTGATACAGTTGCTTCTCTGATTTATGCTTTGTTTTGTGCTTGTGGCATACACACACAGAGTATTAAAAGTTTTATTGATTGCCAAATCAAGAGCTAAGACAGTGCTTGAAAGTACAATAGGATATTATCCGCAGTTAAAATAATCTGATCAATTTTGAATCAAACTAGTGAACTGTAACATTACGCCCTCCTCATATGTGTTATTTTTTTTTATTACAAAAGAACTTAAGAGACTAAGACATTCATGTTTCAAACTACAAACATCTGCATATTAGCTCTTGAAACATGGCTGGTTCCTTTTATTCCATACCACGTAACACAGCTAAATGGTTCTCCAAATCGTCCACTGTTTGTTTTTCATTTTACATCCAGTCTAGTACAAAAAATTCATAGAAGGTCTATGGCGTTACCCATTTCATCCCAAAGTTATTTAAAAAGAGGTTCCTCAATTGAGCAGTTATCGGCAATAATCTGATGTGGTACATTAACCATTTCATTGACCCAAATTACTTTTTGAGATTGTGGTATATTTACTATGGTGTTCTCTTTTCCAGTTTTGTATTTTCTTGCCATGATAACTTTGTTTATTACTTCACATTGAGCCTTAGTCGAGAATAATGTAGTTGCAAAGTACGATGCCTGTGAAATTGCTGCTTAATCTTCTCAATTAGCTGAAATTGCAGAGAAAAATTAGTGCTGGAGGTATTTGGATTTTCTTTCTTCAACATCATTGGATGCCCCAGAGTTGCAATAACATAGGACTTTTTATAATTGTTTATGTTCTAATTGATTTTATAGAATTGATTCTATTATGCCAATCCTTTTTCTCTTCTTTTCCCACTTGATTGAAATGTAAAATGTGGCAGGTATCCTTGATAGAGGTATTAAAATTGATGGGCTTGGTATGAAGAGCTTTATGACCTATGAAAGTAATGTTCTTTTTGCTCTTTGCTTCATGATTGACTGTAATATCGTTGGTGGAAACAGGATTGAAGTTCCAGTTGGAAAACATAAGAAAGCTGCAAGGAATCTCTCCTATAGTCAATTCGAGTTTGATTGAATGTATCCTAAGGCATGGCAAAATATATGATCTAAAGGGTGTATTCTATTCTATTAACAAGAATCATCACCTTGAACTTCCTTAACATTTACTTTTAGCTATTCTGACTTGATTAGCCATCCTCCTGAAGGAGAATTTTCAAAGATGGCTCCTTTTTGCATATTGAGTTTTGATATTGAATGTGCTGGCCGTAAGGGCCACTTTCCTGAGCCTACACAAGATCTTGAGGTGGAGTCCCCATATGTTCTATATATCCGGGAAACATATCCATACTGTATACTTTCATGTTGCTGACAAGATTTTAACTTCATTGTAGGTAGCCAATCTAGTTACCTTGCAGGGACAGGATCAGCCGTTAATTGGTAATTTGATGACCCTTAAGTCATGCTCACCTATAGTTGGGATTGATGTTATGTCATTTGATACAAAAAAAGAAGTATTGCTGGCATGGAGGGTAATCTTTCTACGTAACTTTTTTTATTAATTGGACTCATATATCCACCTTTCTTCTCTTCCTTTTCGGTGTTTAGGGGTTTTGGGGGGGGGGGGGTATAGGCGAGATTGTATGCGGCAGTTGATTCTTTCTATTTGACCCCATATGATAGCAGTATTAATTATCAATTCATTATAACCTGTTTCTTTTAGTGTGGGACACTCAGTTACATCCAATTTTAGTTTTAGATTGTCCATATTGTTTGTGCTTCAGCTGAGGAGGTGGTAGGACCTTTTAAAGTTAACGTGAGCATAAGGTGTTTGGATATCCCATTTCATTCTCTCATACTTTAGTTTGCGTGACTGCATAACACTATTCTAGAATACTTAAGTAACCATAAAAACAGACTTTCTAACTATTAGTTTTACAAGTAACCAATATACTTATTATTTTAACATTCCCTTGACTTGCAGTTGACCCTGATATCATAATTAGACGTAACATAATTTTGATTTGCCATATCTCATCCGGGTAATGAGCTTCTTATGTTTTTCCATATATGGCTCCAAAACAATGATATAAGAGCTAAAGTAAATTTAGATGTGCTGAGCAAGCTTAACAGTTGCCTACTTAATGTAGTTGTAAAAAGGACGATTTTCTTAATTATTGATTGGAGTAAGCAATGAGGAGTAAAAAAGTCCATAGGCAGAAGTAACGGAACCGTTACATAATAACTTGTGGTTACTGTGAAGCTGATGGTAGAATTGAAGTGGAAAAACTTGTTTCTTTCCAGCCAAAAGAGATTGGGAATGGCTAAGTCAAGTTTGATGTGTATTGTTTCTTTTATCTTCATTTCTGAGAGCTGAAGTCTTAGGGATGGAAGAATTTCCTGTGCTAGGACGCATCGGAAACAACGTTCTTGTAAAAGATTCAACCTTTTCTTCAACTGAATGACTACTATTTTTATATGCTGACCAAGTTAGTAACAATATACCCTGCTTTTTAAATTTTTTTAGTTGATTTTTATATAGTCATTTCTATCTTATTGCTATCTCTATTGCATTCACGCATTTATATTCCTTCAAATTAAACACTATGGCAGACGAGGCTCTGTCAGTTATATTGGAAGGCCCTTATGTATTTATATTAAAGTTATAATTCAAGTGTTTGACATTTCATCTTAGCTATAAGATTGCTATACTTTGCTCTTACTTGATCATACACTGATAACCCGGTGTTGCAGGTGGTCAAAAATGCATTATAATATTTGTGTTTAATCTAATAAACCTTTCCACTACTTTGATGTTGTTCAGATTTGTTTTCAGTTAGACCACCTATACTTTGACATCAGTTACTTTTCTTTGGGAAGTTTAGCAATCTGAAAAATAAACTTGCATTTTCATATTTTAATTCTGAAGAATCATCTCTTCTTTATATATTCTGTTCCTTTATAGCTATGTATAGTAAGAAATAGAATAAATACATTCTTTCCTATCTTATAGAGGACAAAAAAGAAGATATCCTTAATTTTCCATCACTCTACAAATGATGTATACTTATTTGATCAACGAATTGGAACTGCAAATGGTGATAATAATTCATCACCTCTTCCTTATGAATTAGAATATCCTCTGTAAACTTGAATGAAGGAAATATAACAACTCTTTTCTTATGGATGGTATTTCATATTTGCCTTCTATCTTCATAAGTCTATATCATTTTCCCTTTAAGCAATTATAGGGTTACTTGGATGTTATTTTGCTTTATAGTGAATTATTCGTCTTATCTGATTTTCCAGCTACCTTGTTGCTGCTGCTAGCTTGCATAGCTTATGGAGTTAAAATATGTCCCATGGGCTAATCCTGAAGTTACTTCATTTGTTTCTTAGGATGACCATAATTTTGAAGGGAGCTTGGCTTGCTCTCTTGAATGGTAAATTTCAAGTCATCGTAGCAGGATTTATCGAATCGAAGTTCGATTATATAAATTGTATTGTATCATTGTTGTTGACAAGTTTGAGGTGTTGAATTGAGAATATGAGTTATCGGCAAAAACTCGTTCGAAAGAAGATTGAGGTTTGATTTTTGCATTTAGATAACATGAATGTTTCTTTTGTTGCTTTTTCCTACTCTGTTTTCTAACTTTATGGAAACTCTATGCTATGAATATGAAAATGGCTACTGTGAGGCAAATTGTTATAGTGAGCTTAACTGCAAGCTTCAAACTTTCTTTGTTCTCCATTTAAAGATTCACTTTGATTCTCTGATTCTTCTTTCCCTTTTGCACATTACTTTTTATTGTGCAGTTTTAAATCCAAGTCTCTAGAACTTTTCTAATTAATTTTTTTATATTCGTGTAGCCTTGTTGATATTACTGGATAATACCTGTTGAATTTAGACTGCTTTTGGGGTAAGCGGTTTAACCATTGCTAGTATAAATTTACGTATATTGTTTTACCAATTGTTATTCATCGTCTTTTCAAAATTTTGTGCTTACAGGTTTTGAAGATTGAATCTTTAAGTCAAGATTCATGTTTGAAAGATACACAAGCTCATTATTATTTTGTTAGGATGATTATGTAAAACTTGACATCATAGTCAAGCTTAGGATGTTAGTATATTTTTTTGTTAAGGTATTGAGCAAATATTGAAACTAACTTCATGGGATGTTAACATTGTAATTAATAACTTTATTTATATATTATATATATTTACTTTTTTAAATTTAGATTTTTCAATAGCAATTTGATATTTATTTATAAAATAACACATACTACTTCTGGTTAATAAAAGATAAGAAATATGCTCGTTAAAATTACTATAATTAATTTAAATAGGGACCATTGTTACTTGTCTCAAAAGTATAAATTACGACCAGTTAAATGATGGTTGCCAAAATTGTTTAACGACGGAAAAATATATATTTTTCATAATATATTTATCGATTATTAGGGAGGAGAAGAGTGGTCGCTAAAACCTTTTAACGACGGAAAAATATATATTTTTCATAATATATTTATCGATTATTAGGGAGGAGAAGAGTGGTCGCTAAAACCTTTTAACGACGGAAAAATATATATATTTCATAATATTTTAAGCGTCTACTGGGACAAGATATGTAGTCTCTAAAAGTATTTAACGACTAGATTTTTTGTCCGTCTCTAAAAACATTTAGCGACCAGATTTCTGAACCCGTCGTTGTTGACCTTTAGCGGCGGAAGCTTTTACGACGGGGTGCGACCAGCTTTTTCCCTTCGCAGTTGGTGTATTAGGACCAGATTTAGATCTTTAGGGACCAGATTTCCCTTACTTAAAGGTCGTTTTTCTTGTAGTGATACCGTTCAAGGGGTGTAGTAGGAAAAAGGAGGTGTGACAGCTGTTAGATTGAAAACTGATTAAAGCTGATGATGATCATAATAGCTGTCAAATTGGAAATAAAACATAGTTGCTCCAATCTGGAAACCAATATAGCTCTGGAAACCATTATAGAAATAATATATAGGACATAGCTGTAATGAGTATGTTTCAATAAACAATAGGTAGTAGAATAGACAATAGGTAGTGGACATGTTACTGTACTAGTATAAATACCAAAGTTTCACATCAATGTGATAAGCAGAAAATTCTCCTAATCTTGGTCTTTCAAAAATTGCAAATTAGCCACGTATAATAGCCAGGAGCGGATGTAGAGGGTTGGCTTGCCTAAATCATGTATATTTATCAAAAATCTTTCTAAATATCTATAAATATTTGACTGTAAACTCAATTATTATTATAGTATATTAATTTATAGTAATAAGTATATATTAACTTGCTATGGAAATCTATAAACTTCAAATTTTGAAACAGTCTCAATCGACGAGCTATTAGATGTCCATAAACTATTTCACAAAGCAATGCATCTTATGTAGTATAAGTCAGAAATATAGTAGACTAACCACTAGAATACTTGGATGATAACATTGATAGTTTCTACATTTTTTTTATAAGTTAGTTTTTATATATGCAAAGACCCTTTCTTGTTCCCTTCAATATCCCCATAGGAGCTAGAAATAAAAGGAGAAAACCCCGTAATGTTCATTAAATGGATATGATGATTTTGTTGGCTGGATATAAGTAGGAGATTTCGTGTAATATTCCTATATTGTCTGTATGAATAGGTTGGGTTGTATATGCTATGTCTACAAGCAATCTTTTTAATTGTGTAATACTAAAGTAAAGGACTACCTTTTCAAAGGGAAGCTTCATTTGAAATATTACGGGGGATGTATTTGAAACGACAGAGATACTATTTGTCTTGAAACTTGCTAACTTGTGCGAAGCAAGGAATGAGTAAACACTAAGGGGTCGTTTGGTACGATACATTAGATAAGCTAATGCATGCATTATCTTTGTGTATTAATAATACATTGTTTGGTAGACATTTTGAACCTATGCATTAATTATGCAAGCATTAGTTATACGTCCTATTTGGTATTAGCCTATGCATAACTAATGCATAGAAAACAATGGTATTAGCAATGCAATGAGTTTTAATACATGCATTAGCTTAGTGAAAGATAAATTTATCCCTCAAAATTTATGCTTGATTAAAATATGCTAGTTAGTATATTAATGCACGTTCAAAGTAATTCAAATAGTGAGAAATAAAATTGTTTCCCTAGTGAATAAATAAACACTTAGCATATTTCCTTTTTTATAAATAAAATATTTAATTTTATTTTACAACATAGGTAGATAAATAAAATAATTTTTTAAAATATGTTTCATATAGAAATATTTCTCAAAATATGTTTCTTTTAAAAGGTAGGAGTGTGGACTAGTTTTGAGAGCATTTTCGTAAATAAACAATTCTTTTAGAAATTGTGCAATACTTTAATACATCAAACCAAACAATGGATAAGAAATATGTCAGCATAACTAATACCGGCATAACTAATGCAAGCATAACTAATACCAGCATTACTATTACACCATATTCAACATTACTCTTATACACCCTACCAAACGACCCCTAAATAGTTTGTCTATTACCGAATGTAAATAGATAGGGGCATTTGCATCTATACTCGCTTTCTGGGTCACATTTTAATTTGTGCCTGCTTTGTAAAAAAATTACAAGTGTACCCACTTTTTCGCGTAACTTCAGCATACGGGGCTGAAGTAGCAAAGGCAATCACACAAAACTTCAGCATTCTAGTAGACGGTCCTGAAGTAGCAAGTGTGCTGAAGTTTTTGTTTGTAATTGCTGAACTTAAGCATATTAGCTGAAGTTTCGTTCTCTATTTGCTGAAATTTTTGTTTATAATTGCTGAACTTAAGCATAGTAGCTGAAGTTTTGTTCTCTATTTGCTGAAGTTTTTTTTGTAATTGCATTAAATAAGCTGAAGTTTTTTGTCCTGGATTCATTAATTTTGTTATTAAGTTTTTTTCAAAAATTTCAGCAGAAGATACTGAAGTTATTTATAAGTTCATTTATAAAAACTTCAGCACTAAATAAGCTGGAGTTTTTTTTGTCCTGGATAATCTTTTTCAAAAATTTCAGCAGAAGCTGCTAAAGTTATTTAGTTCATTTGTAAAAACTTCAGCACTAAAAGCTGAAGTTTTTTTTGTCCTGGATTCATTAGTTTTGTCAAAAAGCTGTTTCAAAAACTTTAGCAGAAGATGCTGTAGTTATTTAGGTCATTTGTAAAAACTTCAGCACTATATAAGTTGAACTTTTTGAAAAAGCTTTCTAACATACTAGATAAATAATTAGATTGCCAACAATATCTAAATCATAAATTTTGGAAACAATAAACGTGAAAAGAACAGAATTATCATTGTCTACTAACTTACGTACGTGGAAATATTCGCAAATTATTGTCTACTAACTTAAGTAATTATTTATAATTTATTTTTAAATAATCTGATAAATATATTTATGGCAATCATCCCATAAATTAAAGTTTCATAGCAACAAAGAAGAAGAAGAAGAAGAAGAAGAAGAAGACGACGACGACGAAAGAGGAGAAGGAGGAGGAGAAAGAGGGCTGAAGTTGTTTAAAAAGTGGGTACAAGTTAAAACATTTAAAAAAATGGGCATAGGTTAAATGGGGGCGACCAAATAGGGCGCCCTGTGCAATTTTTACGTTTCTAACGCAGACTAAAACTAATAAAAAGCCCAATGAAAAAATGACATTGTATAGCCACTCGCAAACTATATATATTTCTTGTATATTTATGCCTTCTGAATGTTATATATAAAAATTATACAAATTTTATACGCTTTTTCGGCTACTGAATGTAAATAGTTTCTGGCATGGGTTAAAAGTGAACAAAGTCTATTTACATTCGGTAGCCAAAACGTGTATAATTTATATAATTTTTGTATATAACGTACATAATTTATATATATACAAAATATTATATATATTTTCGGTTATTATTATGAGAGCGTCTATACAATATTTTTTTTTAATATAAATAATTTATATCGTGAGCTAAAAGCGAAAAGCCCTAAAAATCTAAGTTTTGCCGTGAGTTCAAACTTATAATTTTAAGTTTTTCTTGAACTAAATATTTATTACTGAATACTGATGACAAAAAAAATTACATAAAAATAATATAAGTCAAAATAGTTAATAAGTAAAAATATTTAAATATTTATTAAGAAGATAATAGCTAAAGTAAAAGCTGTCCGATAATTTAGGGTCACGTGAAAAGGATAGAAAAATTACTACTTTTAGATTTACTTCTCAAAGCAATAGTAGATTGAAACGAGATTGTCACCACAAAGGTTGTGATTTGGAATGATATTTTTTTTTTCTAAATTAATCCAGACCAAAAAAGAAGAGAGGTAGTTGTTACTTTTGATTATTAGTATTACTGCGTTCCAGTCTACGTAAATCTATTTAACACAAATATTGTAAATTTCTTTTTGAATTGTTTATGACTATAAATTTCAAAAAAATTTTCTTTTTTTTTTTAAATTTTGTACTCAGTTAAATAAGTACACATAAATTCAAATGGAGAGAGTAATATTTTAAAAGAGAAAAAGGAAAAAGAAAAAAGAAAAATAATGCGGTTGGATAAAGATTCAAATATAGAAGCCGCAGGCGATTAGGTCCCAATAGAAAACCACAAGAAGCCAAAAAATAATTGCGATATCTTCCTACTACAAGAAAGGGGGCGTTGGTTGAAGGAAGCGTTCTGTATTTTTGGCTGACTCAGAAAATCTTCCCTTTTTTGCAAGTAAACATTCTTCATCTTTCTCATTCATCTTTCCGTATAATTTTTTTTTTAATTTAATTTTGTTTATTTTCCCTCTCTGCGATGATCTCTCTTTGTTTATTTACATTAAAGACATACCTGATGCTGATCTTCCTTGAACAAATAATTTTCCTGCTTTTGATGGGGTTTTTTCTTAATTATTTTATGGGTTTATTCTTGTCCTTGCACTCTTCTTATTGTCTATGTTTCTATTAAATTCATAGTAATATGTTTGATTCAATCAAATAATTTTATCTTTCTGACCTATTCCCTGTTAGCTGGATCAAACTTCAAACAACGGGAAAGGGGTAGGGGTTTCAGCTGCAATCCAGTTTTGTAAATTTAAAAGATGAAACCTTTTTAAGTTGTGGAGGAATCTAAATCTTATTGAAGTTGAGATCATGGGAATATAATTTAGTTATTTCTGCTGAGAGTAGAAGAAGCTCAGATTGTTGCTCTCATCATCTTATTTAGTCGTATGACTCAAGCTTAGTTGGAAATTTGATCTGTTACTACTTTGGGATTGAGGCTATTGAGGTGTAATTAATTGATTGATATGACTGTCAAATGCTCGAGCAAAGTTGGAGTGTTTGATCAGTCAGTAGTTTGAGATTGAGGAATTGTTGATTGATTGATTGGTTGATATGATGTAAAACACTCAGCATAGGGATTAGATTCTAGATTCTGGTTCTAAAGTAAGAGGATGGTTTTGAATTTGAGCATTATTATATAGGAGTTGAATCTTGGCTTTTATGACAGAAGTGCAAATTTGACAGTATATGTGAGACTGTAAATTTAGTTAAAATACACAAATACTTTCGAAAGGCTGACATTGATAATTTTAATTCTATAAAGTGTAGAGGCAGTATGCCTAGTCTTAGTTACCTTGGCAACTTGCATGTGCAACTGTTGGACTGAGTTAAGAGGTAATTTATTGCTTATTTGATCAACCTGAGACAAAGCCAACATGAGCCAAATAGATTCTCAGCTTGAATATTCAATGTAATTATTGCAAAGAAAATTATGAGTCTTCTTGTTCTGTGCACTTCAACTTTTTTTTAGGATCCCCCCTAATCTTAGATAGGTCGTCTGAGGGTTCGCCGCGGTTCATTGTTGTGCTTACACACAAGGCTACCCTTTTCCTCCTCTCGCATTCCTATTGTTCTTCTCGTTTGAGTGAATAGTTCATAATGAATGACTGTGAGATCAGTTCTATTGAAATAAAAAGAAGTCATCAAGACCCATTTTTTGAATAAACTTGTCCATGGTAAGAATACCGACTTCCAACTCTTAACCGTATTGCTTGCAACGTATAGATACATTCGCAAGTTCAATTATATATATATAATTGAAGTTGGACTACTATCTGCTCCTAACAGGCATGTGCCTGAAGTGTAATAGCAGTACATTTTAGCAAGTAGTGTTAGAAACTCAGTATTCGATGCTGCAAATCCTTGATAGACCTTGTGATGATTTATTTATTGTTGAACTTTTCGAGCGGCCAAAGTTTTCATCTTTAAGTAAATGTAAGCAAAAGTTATACTCAAAACAATCTTTTTAGGAGAGCCAATTTTGCATATTTCTGTCAGTTCCCCCTTCTTAAGTATGGCTACTTCATTCAAAAATCATTTTCTTGTGCTGTGTAAACAAATAAGGTTCATTAAAGAAACCTTGTTAACTAAATGGACTTGTAAGCAAAACACCAAATATAATAACAATAATTATGTGTCAACCAAATTAGTTGAGGTCAACTATATGAGTCATCTAAATTAAATTGGGGTTTCTCTAAATTTAGAGACTCATATAGCTTAAACTTATAATACTCCCGATAAGCACTAGATAAATTTTTGTCATTTATCCTCTAAGGATGTTAGTTTCGACTTATGTTGGACATGGTCATTTGTGATCTTCTTGTATATCCGCACATTTATCTTAACATTCTCATTTTTAAGATACTCATGATGTGGATATGTTGGGACTTAGAGGCGCGCGCAACATACAGTATTACTTGTAACATAATTTTTTAATAGAATTTGTCTTTCATCTTGGTAGGTATTTTTTATTGCATAGCAGTCCTATAACACCTCTATTTCAATCACCCTATTTTATTTCTATCTTGTTCTCGTGCCATTTTTCTTTAAGTCTGAATAACAACTACAACAACAACAACCCAGTAAAATCCCACAAGTGGGCTTAGGCATCACATTTCCGTCTAGTCTCACTTAAAATTCATTCTTTCTGTGGGGCAAATCCCATATCTTTTCCCTATTGTTTTAAGGAATTCTCACAAATGTTATTTCGCACGTATGTTTATGTGGGTTCGAAACACATAATTAATGCACGACAAGAAAAGACAGCTTCATGTGCTTGCAACTGTCATTCTTCAAGTGCTATTAGCATGTCTCTCGTTGATTTCTCTTTTTTGTACTTTATTATGCTATTTCTTGAATCTGGACTTACTGTTTCACTTGGCAGCATGGATGTCAAGGTCTGCCTCTGCCTTCTCATACTCGGTGCTGTGAGCTGTACTGCTAGAGAATTAGCAGCCCCTGACCTCCTTATTAAAGAAACCACGGATGTTTCAGGTACTTTTCCTACTCTTTTGTTACCAGTGCCAATGGCTTTATTATTGTGTTTGGATATGATTTTTGTAATATGGATTCTGAAATAATGGGATAGCTTTAAATTACACACACATAGGAAAATGATGACTGCTAAATAGTAAATCTGCAGCCATAAAATTTACAAATTTTGTGAACAGCATTGATGTCCTTCTATGGTCAGTGACCTATCCATAATTAATGAGAACCTCTTGGATTTTCCAGGGTAGATGTCTAGTGGAAGTTTGTGATTTTTTTGCTAGTGAAAGCATTTCCTAAGCTAAGCTTTGAATTTACTTGCAGTTTATTCATTTACTAATTTTCAGTTCCTAAAAACTCGTATAGTAATGACTTTTCTCTTCCAATTTTTCTTCCCCAATCCTCTAAATTTAACCTGCAACATCAACTTTCTCTAAACCGAAGATCTTTCTTTTTGCACCTATTACCAACCAACTAGTCTCTTGAGGAAGTACCGTCAATATATTTGCAGTGGGGTCCTTCTCCGTTTTCAAGTCAATTTGGTTTGTTAGTTCCGTATATTTAAGATATACTTCATATGACTTATAATGATATCGACATCAAGTTTCCTATGTGTGTGTTATACTGTTATGTGTGTGTAATGTCAGATATGGCCTGTTTTTATTAAATAGAGGGATAGACTGTGGAAATACAAACTTTGGAAGGTCAAGTATTTCATTTTATTTGCTTGGTATTCTAGGTCATAATAGCAGTTTACTCCAAAAAGAACTGGGCACAAGGTATTGTTCTCTTTAAAATAAGGGGTTCATGATAATTTGAGAAACTATGGTGAAAAGTTATCCTCAGAATCTTGACTTGGATGCTTGCCTGCAAATTTCAAGTTAGCTACTTATATGGCTTTATTGTCTGTTTATCCTCCATTATTAAGATTTTGTTAGATGGGAATGTAGGTGATTTCTCTGTCCAATTATCTTTCTGGTAGATTTCTTTTATTCATGCTTGCTAGCCTAATTTATGTTTAACTATGTTCTCCTGTAGATCATCTTGTTGATATATTTATGTGAAGTCATTTATTTTACTTGATTGATTTAGGAGTACGGAGTACCTGAATAAAATCTTTATTATGACATAACATTGATCTTGGTTTTCTTGCAATAGCATCGTGGATAAGTAAACTACAGGCACAGAAACAACTTCAGCCTCTGACAGATGTCAAAGGATTGTGCACATTGTGTGAAGAATATACTGCTAGTGCACTTGGTTACCTTTCTAATAACGAGACCCAAACAAAGATACTTGACCTACTTCTCAGCACCTGTTCGAAGATGCCAATATACAAGCTCAAGGTACTTATGATCTGACTTAAATGTCCATCTATTGACCATTAATTTTGCCCAAATGATTAATTCACACTGCCAATGCTACTAAATTGTTAATAAATCCTAATTATATACACACGCACATTTGCAATAAATGTATCACTTTGCTGTCTATATTTGTTATTTAGTGTCGATGTATACTAGCAATTAGGTGATGTCTTGATGCTTTGGCACTGCAGGAAAGCCCCTTATAAGTGAGGAGAAGTTCTCAGCCTGTGTTGCACATAGCTTGATATTTTTAGGATTATGCAACAACATTGATAATATTACTTTCTATATTTTGCAACATTAATTTTCAAGTGACTTTCTCTTAAAATCTTTTGCTTGTAGTGCACTGCCCTGGTGGATCAGTATGTTCGTCCCTTCTTCTTAGTTATCTCCACTATAAAACCTGACGATATTTGCCAAAAGGTTGACCTTTGTCAGAAAGTGGTTTCCATCTCTCAACAGTTCTCTCAGAATGGCTGTGACTTGTGTCATCAAGTGGTTAAAGAGACACTTTTGAAATTGAAAAATCCTGACACTCAGGTACTCTTGTCTTTCATTATATATACACATTTTATATGCCGAACTATCGAGGGAAAGGAAAAAAGAACCATGTTTTCAGGGTTAGCGTCCACTTACATTTATCTGAGAGTCTGCACTATTACAAAGGCCGGAAGGTGGTTAATCTGACTCTCTAAATGCTACATAAAAATGTCAATCCAAAATTGCGAATGTGTTACTGATAATGATACGTCATTTTGAAGAAGTTACTAATGATGTGCATATTGTTTGATAAGGTACAAATATAATAATATACTTGTATTTACCATCACATTTATGAAACTGTATTTTCTCAACTTTGTGAATGCATAAAAAATTATTTTTTAGTATTTCTTTGTAGCTGCAAGTTATTCATACAAGATACTATGTATGTGTGTGTCTATTGCTACGGTGGTGCTGGGACTCTTTGATCAAGCTTGCATACACCTTGACTATTCCACCGAGTACCTACCAATGTATCAATGGTTCGGTTCGGCCGGTTAATTTATAAAATTTGTATAGTATCATTTTTTCGGTTACTCTACTATGTATAACCAAAGTTAGATTTTTGAAAAATGTCCCAATCATCTCGGTTTATCTTCGGTTTTAGTTTGGTTGGGTAACTTTCAGTATTTTTCTTAAAATGTCATGTAAGGACTGATAGTAGAAGTTAGAATGTGATAACATACGTACTTAGATAGGACTTTGGCAAAACTTTCTAAACATTTTTACCCTTTAAAAAGGGATGAATCAAGGGAATA
This sequence comes from Nicotiana glauca, assembly GCA_026770625.1. NCBI lineage: Eukaryota > Viridiplantae > Streptophyta > Magnoliopsida > Solanales > Solanaceae > Nicotiana > Nicotiana glauca. The sequence continues at coordinate 247,653 of MU735544.1, forward strand.
TGAAAGATGGCTAGAAGAGAGATCCATCTCACTAAAAGAAAGTAAGCGAAGACAAGAGAAATATAAATCACACAAGTAGGATTATATTAATCAAGTTGGGGTTCAAAAGTGGAGTCTGTTAGAAGATTAAGTATCCAATAAGAGATATGTAAATCATACGAGCAGAAAGATATTCAATCTTGTAGTTTGCCACTTAAGATGCTGGAATTAGTTTAGTTTCAATAGGTGTAGCAGAATATGTTTGGGAGCTAGGACTTTGTGTTATAATTACTTGTTGGCTTGTGATTGTTTCCAAAATTCCAAGGCCCAAGGAAAAAGTTTATGTTTTATTATTTTTAAACTTAATAATATAAAATATATTTTTCATGTACAAATTTATTCGGTACGGTTCGGTATTTTCTCGGTTTATTTTTATAAAAATAAAAAACCTACTCTAATTATAGGTGTGGTAATATATTCATCTAAAAACCTACGGTTTTATTAAAAGAAACCTAATAATCAGTTGGGTACTGTACGGTCGGTCGGTTTTTAAAGATCCATTGATACCCCTACTGCCTCTCGCCAGGTACCGGGTAACTCAACCCACGAAAACTTAGGCAGATAGAAAGAATCCCCTAGCTTTTTTGGTTCCCTCTACTATGATCTGAGTCTTGATTCATGGTTTTCATTCCCACTTCTTTGAAAGCTAGCGTATGCCTTGGATGTGATATCATGAAGATATATTGTTGAGCATTGTTAGTAATTAAAAAGACTTATGTCATTGGATTTACTGGTTCGAATCTGGCAGGTTGGATGTTTTATTTCATTTATCCTCATAAAAAGAATGTCATTAAATTTACCAGATAGTAAGTGGTTGTCTTTTTTTCTTTTTTTAGTAGTAAGTGACAGTATATGGTTGTTGTGCAACAGAATCTTGCGGTTATCTTCAGTAAACCCATTTTCTTCTTGTATTCTTTCAGCTAGACATACTTGAGTTGCTCCTGAAGGCATGTGGATCTGTTGAAAAATATGCTAATAAGGTAAAAACCCTCTGAAACTAATCTTCTATCATAATTATACCTTAATCCCTGCTTTTACTTCACAAATTCCATCTCAGATAACTCCTTGAATTCTGATAGCTAACAACTATTGTACTTCTTTTGGACTTTTTGGTGTCCTTCAAAAGCTTTCGCAAGCCCCATGTGTCCACAACTATGTTGCTAGGGCTCTCTGAAATGTCATGAGGTGCATGTCGGATCCCCCAAAAGTAGTGTTTTTTTTTTGAGGATCCGACATAGGTGCGGCAGCCTTTTAGAGAGTCGTGCAACGTAGGTCCACAACTCTGAATTGTTAGAGGAAACGAAACACTTGTCAATGAATGTTTCCTCCTCATTAAGGGGCAGAGTTTGCAAAGGATATCTGATGATCCATTATATTTTACTTTGAGACATGCTGTAGTACGTGATCACAAGACTTAATTGCTCTCAGAAAATTATTACTATATTGAGGAATAAGTGCCAGGATCAAGTTATATTACTTGCAATATTTCCGTATCCAAGAGCATTATGAAGTACTTGATGATTATACGTGGAAGGATAAAACTGTACTGATGTTTCTTTTCTTTCTTTGTCTTGCCGGTTTTCTCTTTGTGCCTCGTGATGTTCTGCAGTGCAAGAAAATGGTCTTTGAATATGCACCAGTGATCCTCGTTAATGCGGAACATTTTCTGGAGAAAAATGACGTATGCACCATCTTGCATGCCTGTGAGCCTGCTGTTGGTAAAGAGGAAGTGTTACCAAAGATGCAAACTTCAATGCATTCTGCCTCTTAAGGAATACAGGTTATTGAGACTAGCTTGGGATGTGTTGTATTTAAACAATTGGATACCATCTTTCTGTTTTTGCCTTATTGTGTATAGTGTGTGAAATTGAAGTGCAAACTTCATCTCTTGTTTATATGCATTGACGTTTATCCAAGTCCTAAGAAGCTTATTAGTTTAATAAAAGTTAGTCGTTCTTGATTGCTATGAGCACTTAGATTGGATAGTATTTTGGTGTCTTATTTTCTTGGGTTAGACGGGCGCCTGACTTGCTCTAAAACCCAATTGCCACCGCCTGCATGTTATTTACACTAGGTGACCACTTTTGTCGCCTTGTATCTAGAAGTTGGTCACTCTTTCGGAATTAGACCGTGGTCTGAATATAGTTTGACTTTTAAGCTTCAGATCAGATTATCGCTTTTGAACTTCAGACCATTGGTCTAATTTTGGAGAAGTTGCCAATTTCTAAATACGGGGTCATAAAAGTTGCTGTATAAATCAACCATAGTCCGTCAAAGAAAATATCGTATAGCCACGTAATGAGTACTTGTAATGGTACATCCTCAATTCTTAGGCAATGATGAATTCAACGCTTAGATGCACACATGTATTAGATACCCCTTCCATGTCCATGCAGGGGTGGCAAAATGGATTTAAAAAACTATTATTCATTCATATTATCCACTGAAAAAATAGAATGGATAATGAACTTCTTATATACAGGTCAAATGTGGATAAAAATCATATTATCCACTTAAAAAATAGATAACAAATGAATAAATTAATGGGTTTAACTTTTACATTTGTAAAGATTCAAATTGAGTGTTCCCAAATTCGGGAGACTAAAAATTCTCCCAAATTTGATCATATTGAAGAAGTCATATCTATATTATCTATCAGTTAATCCATTTTTTATCCATATTGCATCACCCGTTTTCGACCTGCTCATATCTGGCACAACTTACCCGTCTGCCACCTCTGTATCTATTTAACATATATTTGGCAACTATATCAAATATCCTCACAAATGTCCTCTAGCGATATGACGTTTTTTGCATCAAATCTAGAGTCATTTTCTCCATTCAAACTGTAGTTGATCATATCATAGAACATCATTTCCTCAAACTTTTAAGATATAATACAAGGACCAAGTAAGAGCATAGATGAAATTTCCTTGTCAACTCTACTTTTCCCTCTCATATAATACCTTACAATTAGATAACGACCTTCGCTTACCACTAGGAAAGTTAAAATAGGAAGGAAAAAAAAAACAAATCCTTCTATATGTCATTTCCCCCTATCCAGAAAAGGATATCCCTAATGACTAATGAAGTCCATGATTACAATAATCATTTTACTACGAAAAAAGAGATTATTAGGAAATAGAAGTATCGGGTAAAAAGTAAAGATACATAACCCGGTACTTTTACCCCTCTGTTTCGTATGCTTTGTAAGAGTACAAAATATAGTACTAAAATACATTCTTCTACTAACTCTTCACATAATAGTTATACAACAGGTTCTGCCAAAGTTGACATGGTAGTATAGAATCCCAATTTGCAGAAAATGTAAGTTCTTTTCTTCATGTCTTTCTAAGAATTTACCAGATCATGTGTATCCAAGCTAAGCTAGGACATCACTTAGGTATGGCCATTCAATATAATACACCTTAAGGGAAGAAAGAACGATGCAACACTCGTCCTGATGAATGTGAGACAGCAGACGACAAGGGAGGTTTGCTTCCCAAGGAAGAGAATACAATAAAAAGAGAGAAGCAACTTTGACTTACCCCAAGCAATGCGCTCCTAGGGGCATTGCTCTCGGTGCAATCCAACACTTGCCCTGCTTTGCCTGCCTGCTCTGCTCCCTCTTTGAATGAATTGGATCCGCTGCTTCAAATACAGTATCAAAAAGTACCCTTATTGAGCCTCAATTTGCATGTACTTAGTAGCTAGAAAATGGCAATTGCCGCATAAAATCCGCTCTGTTGCTTCTTATGGATTTTCACAACGCTGCTATATAAAAATGGAATATGCTCTTGAAATGAATATTCGAGTTGTGTTAAGATATATACCATGAGCAATATGAATATGGATCTGAGTAACCTGTTTCTTAAACCAGAAAAAATCATTTATACTGAAATCAGTTGACTAGTAAAAAGCCAATCCAACTTTTCAGCTACTGGAAATCTGTCCCTCATGTTTACAGAAAAATCCACTTAATTGCGGCTTAAATTTCTGTTTCCATATACCTCGCTCAGGTCCAGCTCCTATCTCCCTCTTTTTAACTTCTACAATTACCAGTTTTTCCGTTAATCTGTTAATCTCTGCTACTAGTACAAAATTTCCATTTTGCCCCTCGACTCTCACTGCGGCGCCATTTTTACCGGTGACTCTCATCCCTTCCGATTTAGCTACCTCCTCAATCCTCCGCGTAATTCTCTCTGGTGGCTCCATTGAAACAAACCTTTCAACGTCCACTTTGTCTCTGCCTCCTAAACAGTTCAATAATCCAGTCAAATTAACACCTGACGATAACGAGATTATATGAAATGCATTCAGAAACTTGCCGTCTTGATTTGTATCGGAGTTTTTGAACTGAAATTCGTCATCGAGCTGCGATTTCACCTCTTTGAAACCTTTTCGAAACCATGGATCGTTTCTGATCTGTTCAATGGAGATTCGAGTTTGAGGATTCGTGTCCAGTAGTCGAGTCAGTAACAGCTTTAACCCGTGTGAGGTCCACTTAGGGCAACGAAATTCGCCTTTGTAGATTTTCCGATACATAGCCATTAGATTTGAATCACTGAAAGGTAAATAACCAGCGTTGAGCACAAACAGGATGATGCCGCAGGACCATATATCCACCTTAGCTCCATCGTATCCTTTCTTCTCGAGGATTTCAGGTGCCACGTAAGCTGGAGTGCCGCAAAGCGTGTGGAGGAATCCGTCGGGTCGGATCTGATCCGATACCGCGCTAAGCCCGAAATCAGTGACCTTGAGATCCCAATTCTCATCAAGCAAGAGATTCTCCAGCTTAAGATCGCGGTGGTAGACACTGCGAGAGTGGCAGTAATCAACGGCAGAGATTAATTGCTGAAAATATCGACGGCTGAGATCCTCGCTAAATCGCCCTTTGCTGACTTTAGTAAACAGCTCTCCACCTTTAGCAAATTCCATGACGAAGTAGATCTTCGTCTTCGTAGCAAGTACCTCGTGGAGGTGGACGATATGAGGGTGGCGCAACCTGCGCATGATAGAGATCTCCCGCTTAACATGCGCCGTGAAACCACCTTTCAAAATCTTCTGTTTGCTTACGGTCTTAATCGCCACGCTCTGTCTCGTCCTAACGTCCCTGGCATGATAAACTTTCGCAAAAGCGCCGCAACCAAGGAGTTTCCCTACCTCATATTTTCCAAAAAGGTTAAGCTTGAAATCGCCGGCGGTTGCAGCGGCGGCGGCGGCTGATGACGATGAACTACTTTCCTCATGTAAGATCTCTGGCATTACTAGATCCAGAGACCACAAAGGTACTACCAAATATCTCGAAAATTTCTTCTTCCTTTTGCATCAAAGCAACACTATAGTAGATTAACTAATTCTAGAAAATTCTTTAGCATCTAAGCAGAAGAGAGAAAATTCGAATGGGTCAACGCGCAAATCGTAGATATTTTGTGAAAAGATTGGAAAAAATTAGAGGTGGGGAGATAGTAGGTGAATATGGGAATTGATTGACGTGTTCAAACTAACCACGTTACTCTTTTAGTTGAAACACATGGAATATTTACAAGAGTATGGTCCCGCCAACTGCAAATCTGACAAAGCAAATTAATAGCTAATCACATGAATCACGAGGGCAACTAGAAAGTCTATAAAGAAAAAATTCTAATAACGGATAATTTTTTGACAAGAAATGCCAAAAAATTAATACATTAGGGAAAGATAAGGGGGCAATGTGAGAGGAATGCTATATTAATGATGGAGTTTAAACTCTCCGTCTCAATTATGGAAGATAGAAAGCTTACTCGTCTTCAACTCCTTCTTATTAAATTATTCCATATGAATTCAAATTAATGAGTTAACGAGTTTTGGATACCAATGATTAAACAAAATTAGAAAGGTTTAAAAAGAGGTCTCTCCTAAGTATAATCAAGTGCTCGTGAAATAAGATTACAAGGATTCAAAGACGGAGTTAAAATTTGAATTTTATGACTTTGAAATTTTAATTTTTAAGAGTTATTAAATTTTAAATTAATAATTTCTACATATTAAATAATTTTTTAAAAATGAATAAGTTGTTGGGTTGAGCCGGGTATGCAAGCTCCGGCCACGAAGGACTCTCTCGGTACATTAACCAATCATGTAGAAATGCAATTGGTTTCAGTTTACAGGCTACACTCCAGCACAGACTATAAATGAGCGTAAGTTGAATAATCTTTTCTTTTCCTTTTTTCGATAAGACTTGTCAATATTATAGCAGAATACTCTATCCGTATTCCGTACCCGTTGATCCAAACCCAAGCCCCGGGGATAGGGCATAAAAAGGGAAAGTAAAACATCAAACTAGATGCTACAATATTAAAATAGAAGCCATTTAATTAAGATTTAATAGAGAAATTTCAATAAGTTCGAGCACCGCTCTGTGGTTCCCAATCATACACATTGTTCTATGATTGTGTTTTTTCTCACAATTTTTCAATTCTACTTTCTATAATAATTAGTTCCAAATTTGGCTAATATGCTAATGGGTTTCATTCTATTAAAGACAAGTAATTGACTGGACATTTGAATATTACTATCAAGAGACTAAGGGGCACTGACTGTCGAAGAATTAGCTTCTCAAGAGGTCAAAAGTGTTTTTTTCTCCAAAAATACTTTTTTTTTCCTAACTTAGAGGTGTTTGGCCAAGCTTATTTGGGGGAAAAAAGTATTTTTGGGAAGAAGCAGAAGCAGTTTGAGAGAAGCAGAAAAAAGTAGTTTCTTTCCAAAAACAGAAGCTGAAGCAGTTTTGACTTTTCTTCTTACGTAAAATATCATTAACAAAATATAGTATATACCAAAATAACCCTTAAACCTAATACTTAGGATATTAATTTATAAATATTTCTTCTTATTTTTAGGAAAACTTTCTAATATATAGTGACTTTAGGGGTGAATGCTTTTATATTTGTTGAAGGAATTTTAATATATTTAACTTATATTAAAAGAATTCAGTACTTTTTAATTTTATTTTCATATTTACTTAAATAAAATGAATTTTTTTTTACTTATTGCATGTAATAACAAAATTTTGAGATTATTTATTTACTTATCATGTCCTTATTCGTAATTTGACACTTAAAAACACTTTCTAAAAAGCTTGGCCAAACACAAATTATTTCTCAAAAGTGTTTTTCAGACTGATTAGCCAAACACAAACTGCTTCTATCCAAAAGTACTTTTTTTAAAAGCACTTCTCAAAATAAGCTAATTTCTCCAGCTTGGCCAAACAGGCTATATAGCTAACAGCCCAAGCTGCTTCTTAACAAGCGAATGCGTTACTGTGGTTGAGAGTCCTATTGAGCTTTTACATGGTGAAAATATCGAATCCGAAACTAACATGTGATCATTTTTTACTCAAATAACCGAAATGTGTGAAAAAAAAATTTACTGACAAAAATATATATAACGCCCTTTTAAACCGTGCTATACCTTAACAGTCGTTTTGCCGGTTAAGGTGTAGCACAGTAAATATATGCGCTATATGTAATATTTGCATTTTAATGCATAGCGCATTAATGAAGTGCGCTATACGTTTCTCTTTCTGTCCCTTCAACACCTCCTCATTTCTTTTCGTCTCTTCTTCCCCTGATCTTTGTCAGCATGATTCATTGGTTCATATGTATTGATTGATTGGTAATATATTCTATATTAATACTCCCTCCATTTCAATTTATGTGAACCTATTTCCTTTTTAGTCCGTGCCAAAAAAAATGGTCTCTTTCCCTATTTGGAAACAATTTAACTTTATGCAATGATTTATAGCCACACAAAATATATGTGCTTCATTTTACACCACAAATTTAAAAGTCTTCTATCTTTTCTTAAACTCCGTGCCCAATCAAATGAGTTCACATAAATTGAAACGCAGGGAGTATATGTATATTTTAAGGGAAACAACAAGCAATCGTTCTATATTTATTTTTTATTGTTAATATTAAATTACGAATAAATTATTCTAATTATTTTTTTTACTATGCTCATTATTTTGGTATTCCGACATTATATATATGCTTAAATACTTTTTATTTTTTAATTTATAAATAAAATTTATTTATTATATAGGTAAGTCCATAATATAAATTAAAAAGGAAAAATCATAATATTAAAAAGTTAAAAAGAATAAAAAAAAGATAAATATTTATAATTTAGAGGGTAAAATAAGTATTTGACGATACAAAATTTAAAAAATCTAGTTGAGTGACATTTTGAGTGCTATAGGCATAGCTAAGTGACTTTATTGTTACAAAAAAAAAAGTAACTTTAGCAGATAATTTGGGATAGTTGAGTGACCATTTAAAACTCAAACCAACCCGATTAAAAACTCCAACTTGGTTTGATTTGATTTGGATTGGTATTGAGTAAAAAAATCCGAACCAACCCGACATATAAATATATCACTTTTATATATACTTTTAAGATTTTATCTAGAATTTTCTTTAAAAAATGTCTAGAAATATTTGGGATTCTCTTGCGAGATATAAATTTTAATAGAATATGAAGTGCTCCATATTTATTGACCTAAAATAATGGGTTGTATATTCACTTTCTTATCAAATATTACTGAAATGCATATATCTCTTTGTTCTTCCATATTCATATCATATGTTAAGATCTATATATCTTTTTTTGAATGTGAAGTGATTGTTAATATTTAGGTTCGTACTGATTTTTATGTTTAATTACTAAATTTGATTAACCTGAAAGCGTACATCAACGAAAAATTATTGTCATACGACTAAAAAAATAACAATTATGTATACTAATCGAATTATCCCATAAGAATAATTTAATTGATAATATGTTTGTCAATTGTTTATATTTTTACTAAATACATATATTTACTTATTAAATATTTAACAAAGTAAGATTAAAATAATATTTAAGTAACAAAAAAAATTGAAAAGCCTACAAAACCGAACCAATCCATACCAATATAGTTGGTTTGGATTGATTTTGATAAAAACCGAACCAACTCGGTCCATATACACCTCTACTTACCACTATACTACACGACTGGTTGTTGTTTCCCTTAAAATATAAATATATTAATATAGAACATTTTACACAATCGATCAATACATATTGAACCAATCAATCATGCTAACAAAGATCAGGGGAAGAGACCGAAAAGAAATGAAGAGTTGTTGCAGGAACGTATAGCGCAATTCATTAATGCGCTATACAGCATATAGCGCACATATTTACCGCGCTATATCTTAACGGGGAAAACGGCTGTTAAGGTATAGCGCGATTTAAAAGGGCGTTATATGTATTTTGGTCACTAAGTTTAATTTCCATGTATTTCGGTCGTTTGAGTCAAAAAAGACCACATTTTAGTTCCGGATTCTGAAAATACCTACACCTCATCCTATTGGGGATCCCTCAATTTCTCCCCGAACTCCAAATTTTGCTAAAGAGAAGATAGCAAGTGTAGAGAAATCCATCGGAATGACTAGAGGCGGATCCAAGATTTGAAGGTTGCGGGTGTATTTTTGCCCATTACTAATATATCATTATTTCTTAAGACATATATGTAGACAAGAGAGGTTGCTCTGATAGTAAGCAACCTCCTTCCAACCAAGAGATTGTGAGTTCGAGTCTCCCCAAGAGCAAGGTGGTAAGTTCTTGGAGGGAAGGATCTCTCTCGATCTCCCTCTAGTTGCAACTATTCCCTTTATCTCTGATAGGGATTGACTTTGAAGGGTGTTCAACACCGCCACTCTAAGGGGTCATTTGGTACATGGCATAAGGATAATAATCTCAAGGATAAAATTTGCTCTAATTCACTTTATCGGTCAATCGATTTTAGGAGCTGTAGGCTTGTCGTTCCGACTGGTCCATTGGACTTTGATTTCTGCATAAGCAAAAGCTCAACTGATTTTCATGTGCAGCAAAACTTAATCACTCGCCCACCCATTAAGGAGTCTACATGCTGGTGTTAACATTATCATAAGTGAAGTCTAGAATAAACAAACCAACCCAAAAATTAACTTTTCTTCCTTCTAAACAATATATAGAAGAAATGTGCAGGTTGGGAATTGGAGTTACACGTCCAGTGCATGACTTGGGGATTCGGAACACAAACTTTAGATTTGAGCCATCATAGTGTTCGGACATAAATAAAGCAAATGGTATGCTTGATTGTTTTTTGTTTAGTGTGCACAAACAAAAGCCAAGATAAATTTCAAAAGGAAAAACAGAATACATTAAAGAAACTATCATCTAGGTAAATGATACAGCAGATAAGTGCTACAAGTTCAAAGTGTTTGCTGGAGACAAAAATTCTGTTTATTAAGAAGAGGCAGGTGTAGCATGTATACTGTGAAGGAAAGGCCTCTGATGTCAAATCTTAGTCCAGGATTTTCCACATACAAGGAAATAATCTCCATCCAGTTTCAGCCAAATGCGAATGAGTTTACGAAATGCAATTTCCCTTGCCAATCATGACACTGAAACACATATAAGAGAAGTCTTTTACAGCCTACGATTTCGACAAGGTCCATGCCGTTTGTTTCACCCACGAATCTGGAACACAGGAAATAGTAAAAGGTTAGTTTTTGCACACATATCCTTCTTGGAGAACGGAGAAGCATGTAATAAGTAGCCACTGGAAAAAGAGATGCTTTAGGATAAAGCAAGACCTATTAAGATGAACAGAGATTGCTAAAGACTTTTTAAGAGCCAATGAGGCACTCTTTGCTAGTATAAGATTCATTATATAGCAGTCTTTTGCAACTTTCTTTGTTGAAATCCTTCAATCGCGACTTAGGATTGTTCCTCGAGAGTTTTCAATTTAAAAAGAACAGTACAAAAGAGATGGAGGTAAATAGGATGTTTTTTTCCCCTTTAAGCCATAGCCATCACCCAGTGAAAGGTTCCTGTGGTGTTGGGGGGTTTGGCTTGATCAGTACCATGTATATAGAAGGTAAAGATGACAAAAGAAGGGGGCAATAGACCTGACCTTCGTATACACAAGACTGTTGCAAAGACGGTCTTCAAAAAAACCATGGAAGATAGAGAAATATATAACTACTCTTCCATGAGAAAAACTAAATGAATTAGCTTAAAACAAGTTAGCGTTATCATACCTACTTCTTATACTAGGCAATTTCCATTTATCTAGTAGGAAAGGACCTCTAGCTTCTTTAGGGAGATTCTGAAAATAGTAGAAATAGGAACTGCTGCCAGTGATTGCAGCTCTTTTGGCTAAAGCGTCAGCCACCTGATTGGCTTCTCTATAGCAGTGAGAGACCACAACTTCTGCATGGTTGATATTTCTTTTGGCATCTCTGATGATCTGCTTCTTCTTCGCATTGTTGGTACATCCTTCTGTAATCATGTTGGCCACAATCAGAGAATCAAGCTCTAGATGAAATCTGTTGTAGCCTAGCTGTATACACCGTTCTCCACCAAGTTTAACTGCTACAGCTTCTGCCTCATTGTTGCTTTTACATTGAACAGGTATTGAGAAAGCCGTGAGGAGATCTCCATTCGAGTCTCTTATTACCCCTCCTATACCTGTTCTCCGAGTATCCTATTTACATTGAACAGGTAAATAGGATGCTTTAAAAGCAGCATTTAGGGGGTAAAGAAAATCTATTGCAGAGAAAAAAGGAAAAAAAAAGCATTGATCCAAAGCCACCATTTGCAATCTTTTATGAACAAAAGCTAACTTACCTAATTTCCCAGCTTTGTGCAATTACAGTCTCCAAAGGCACCACTCTGCACAATGTTCCAATCCGTCCCCTGAAAATTAAATAGGAAAAAGGAAATACTGTTGAAGACAGTGAACATAATTGGGAGAAGCCTCTGCTATCATGGAAGTTCACATGTTGGTCCAAAATGAAATCTGTCTTGCATCTAAGAGTCCATTGTCAGTGGCTTTTAAAATATGAATATTAACATGGGAAGAGGGTCTTTTTTTTTTTTTGCCTCTCTACATTTCTCCCTCTTACGAAAGAGCAACTGATTATACCAATCATGACAAACCAATGTTATGCCAATCAAACACTTCACTTTCCTAAAGATATGAGCAGTTTTCTTTACACAAAATCATATCACTTTCCTAAAGATAGACTCTTTTGTTGAAAGATAATCGTGCAAAACAAACAGAACTTTTGAATCATTGTGTTGCATAGGAACTAACTTACCTCGGGTAAGTTAGTCTCTATGCAACCAAGGGATCAAAAGAGGTAAGGTAAGCGATAAAAACAGTGCTAACCAGGGGATCTAGGAGATTAACAACTTGGAAGATGCTTACATGGAAACATTGGTCCTATAGAAGTAGAGAATCTTTCAACCTACTGGATGAATGTCCCTCCAACTGTTCAATCCTTTCAAGTCTCAGTTCTTCCCCAAGGGAGACTGCTAGAAAAGCATCCCTGTTAAACAGTACAGCATTTTCATGAGAAAAAGGAGCTGAAAAGTAAAATCGACGAAATTGTTCTTAGGCATACTTCTACACAACTTTTAAGTCTAGGCTGGCATGGGAGCAAGGTGCAGCTAATACTGCACATCCATTTTGTCTTTGTGTCATAGCTACCTCCACAGCTACATCGCAGGAATAGCTCATGAACGTAATTCAATTGCACCTCCCTGTACACCCTTTACTATCTTCAACATAGTACCTGAACAGATATGACAAATACTGATTCTACTTCTTTAGTACAGGTTAAAAGAGAGGAGGGGTCAGACATTAATACAACAAAGGAAATGGGCGTCCGATGAAATGGCTTTATTACCTCTACCATTACACCAACAGTCGATAATAAAGGCACCTCGCGCATTAGAATATGAACATTCACGTTGTAGAGGGTCTGTTTTTTCTGCTCTACATTTCTCCCTCTTATGCAAAAGAAACTGATTATATCAATCGTGCCAATCAAATACTTCACTTTCCTGAAGAGAATGAGCAGTTGTCTTTATCCACCATTTTGTATCTTCCACTACACCTTGTAATGAAGAGTATACTAATATATGAGGATTAAGATATAAGTCTCTTTTATTGAACAAAGCAAACAAAACTTTTGAATCATTTGATGCATAGCAGAGGTAAGGTAAGCGATTAAAAACAACGCAAATCAGAGGACCTAGGAGATTAACAACTTGGAAGAGTAGAGAATCCTTCAACCAAATGGATGAATATATCCCTCAAACTGTTTAATCCATTCAAGTCCCAGGTCTTTCCTAAGGGAGACTGCTAGAATAGCATCCCTGGCAAGTAGTATAGCATTTTCATGAGAAAATGAGTTGTTGAAAAAAAAATAAAAATCGATGAAATTGTTCTTAAGCATACTTCAACACAAGTTTAAGACTTGGCCGGCATGAGAGCAAGTTGAAGCTAATAATGCACACAAAATTTGTCTTTTTACCTCCTAGCTGCATCCATTGAAACAACCTACATTTAGCGCCATCAGTGAGAATTATTTGAGCTGCAACTCATGAATAGCTCATGAACAGATTTCAATGGTATCGATATTCCACAACCTTTATTATCTTCACCATAGCACATGAATAGATAGACTAAATACTGAGATTCTTCTTTGTAAAGGTTGGAGAGAGGAGGGTCAGACATTAATACAATAAAAGAAAAGAGGAAACTAGGTGGAGTTTAAATATTGTGAGAATGTAATAACCACTCCTATCATCAATGTAATTGTATGGACTGAAGCTCGAGCAAAGGAAAAAAAAAGAAGAAGAAGAATTATATCGAGTGAAGCACCAAATAGAGAGAAACTAATGTAGGCTTTTCCTAACAGCTTACATCCTAAATCTCCTTGCAATTAACAAAAGCATTCCCTTTCAAGTCTGAAATGTTAATGCTTATACCATTTCATATATTGTATAATGATGCGACAAGGAGAATCAAAAAAGTAAAATCAAAAGATCCTTAGTAAACAGGAAGGGTCATATTATCGGAAATCATCAAATGATAAACTGAAAAAGTAAATAATTTATCTGGTCCAAATGCCAATACTCATTTATAAGCTATAAAATGCTACACTAAGTTTGTTAGAGAACTCACAACAGATTCCATGCTCAGGAGAGACTGCTAGAGCAACGTTGTAGCATGATATTTGATCTAGTCACCTATGAGAAACAACATAAATTTTCATAATTAAACCACAACAACTTTAAAGAAATATAGATATTCTTTGTTTGATGAAGAATTTGAAGAACGACAACTGGTCCGAACTGGTCCAATAGTTTAAAGAAGAAGAATGCTGAAGGGAAATGAATCGTTATCGTTTTAGTTATTCAGGTTACTAATTTTACTTAATATAAACAATTATCTTCTATTAAATCTCTTAATTAACTGTAAGAAATAAGTCTAGAAATTGAACACACACAAGAACACATTTGGAGATATATTTGTTGAATTCAGCTTCTGCTCATGAAAAATGGCACTAAGAATTTTCGACGGGTGCAAATTCGGCACCACTGATGAAAATACAGAGTACATGAAAGCCAATATAGTACAAATTTACACTCAACCCCAAAAGAATTAGAAGGGGTTCCTTTCTAGTCACAGTTAATTCTAGCTATTCACTTGATTGCTAGATCCGTCCCTTCTTGAACTTCGTGCATAGCAAGAGACCTTATTGCACCATATATATTACTCCCTCCATTTTAATTTATGTAAATCTGTTTGACTGGGCACGGAATTTAAGAAAAAATGAAGACTTTTAGAATTTGTGGTCTTAAACAAGTCCAAATGGGACCCAGAGTATTTGTATGGTTATAAAAGTTTCTCATAAGGGTAGAGTTGTAAGTTTAAGCTAAATTGTTACCAAATTTAGAAATGGTTCATTCTTTTTGGAACGGACCAAAAAGGAAATAGGTTCACATAAATTGGAACAGAGGAGTACTAAAGTTCATCAACTCCTTTGAGTTTCTTTAGCTGAACATGGAAATTAAAGAGCAGAAATCATCTTCATCACAAGGAATAGTAATTCCCGAATCATGGCTAAATCTAAACTCCTCTTCTGCTCTTTGAAGCAAGCTCTGAAATCTTGGATGTGTCAACCAAGAAATTGGAATTATGTACCTACTCCTATTTTCTCACACATATACAACAAAATGGCCTTTTGGTATTCCTCATGTGATACTTCAACTGCTTGTTTCAATTGATTTTTGGTATTCCCATGTCCATGCTTTACAGCACTGCCTCCAAATTCCTCCTCAAGAAGGGTTTGCTTGATTCCGCTTCTGGGATCAGCCCCTCAACTCTCTCTGCTTCTCTATTTCTTTGTTATACAAATCATTTTGTTTGTGGAAATTAATCACTAATAACTTTTGCATTTTTCTTGATGGTAAAAAATTGTAATGATGTAACATGTATTGGTTTAAATTAATATATTGTTGTAACATGTATTGAGAAAAAGGATTAAATAATATAAAACGTTTTTTTCTGGAATTCTTCAGTAATGTTGTAACATGTATTGGGTTGGGGAATGAATAGTTTGGAAAAGAATAAAGGAGCAAAGGAGAATGGTGAGAGGAAACAGAGACTTACTTAAGTTCTGAATGATAGTCCAATTAATGTCAATTACTTTAATATGGGAAATATTGGACCACTGGGAGTTTGGGCCACTCCGATTGGTGCAACTTTCTTCTAACTGTGGGCAGCCTCTAATTTCCAGGCGCCGTAATTTGGTGAGGCGTCGCATGTCATCTCCGGATGGCAGATGCTGTAGTTTTTCACAGTCCCACAAAATTAACTCTTCCAAAGAAACAAGGTTGACGACCCGACCCGACAGAGCTTCTAACAATGGAGAATTACTGATCATCAGTTCCCGTAATTTGGGCATGACATCTGCGAAGTCCACATGTTGTAGCCGTTCGCAGTTATAAAGCCCTAAACTTTCAAGAGAAGTAAGGTTGTGAAGGTTCTGAGGAAGGGACTCGATTCCGAAATTAAATATTTCCATGTGTGTTAGGGAAGAGAGTTGCATAAGCTGATAGGGCAGAGAATCCCAGCACGCACGTCCGTACACTACCAATGTACGAAGGCACGATAACTGATGAATGCCATTAAACATCAATTGGAATGCCTCAAAATGCACCAACTCTGAGAAAGGACCAATTTTCAATTCCCGTAACCCAGTGAGATGGTGAAGCCCCCCTGCGGGTACACTATTCAACTTGGGACATTCTGATATATATAAATATGAAAGTGAAGGCATTTCCCACACCTGTAAAGGCAATGAAACTAAGTTGTTACAACGGCAGACGCTCAAAACTTCCAGAGACCGACAATGCTCTAGCATTCCACTTGGTAAGCTGGTCAATCCATCACAAAATAAAAACATAAGACGTTGGAGGGAAGTCAAATGATTCTCTCCACTGGGAACAGGAACGGAACTGAAATTGTTGCACCCAAAAATATGTAAGCTCTTAAGAGAATGGAGATTGTACAAACTTTGTGGCAATTCACGAAACTTTTCGCAATCTGAGACAAATAAAAGCTGAAGAGAAAAACTTTTGTTGTGTAACATCTCATCTGGAAGACAAGTGAGCTCTTTCACATCATTGACAGCAAGCTTTGCGAGAGATGTCAAGTTGCTGCACAAGTTCAACAATGGCATTTCACTGTCAACTCCAAAAATGCTTAATTCACGTAGGACTTCAAATTGATTTGGAGTACTTTTTAACAATGGACAGTCACTAATGCTCAACTTCTCAAGCGCAGGAAACATTCTTACTACAACTCTGTCTCGACCACCATCTCTTGTAGGTATCAATTCCACTCCCTTCCACTCAATGAGGCTAGGCATATCCACCAATACTAGCTCTTTAAGTAATGGGAACACTTGGAGATTGGCATTATTGCTGCTCGACCCATTATTGTTAAGCTCAACACCATAAAATGAAGGTCCAATGCATTCCAACTCATGGAAGCCAATCAACTCAAGATGCCGCAGGAGTTTCAGTTGGCCAAGTGGTGGAATTTCTTTGCACTTTTTGCAATCACTTAATTTCAACTTGACCAAATTTGGTAGAAATTCTCCATTGAACCATGAAGAAAATCTACTCCCCAAATAGCTGCTCACTTCAAAGGTTTTCAAGTTAGAATGCGGTTGAAGACTATCCAAAACAGACTCATCATTGATTCCACATCCTTCTGGATCACGAGGGGACCATAAATATGCCAGCTCGTAGATGTTCTGTTTCTCCTGTAGGTATGCTCTTCCAGCTTCTTCTCTACGGACCAATTGCAGACCCTTGATCGTCAATTTACCTCTAAGGTTTTTCAAATGACCTAATTCTTCTATTCTACGGCCTTTCTCTACACCCACATTGAAATGCTGTAGCGTTTGAAGACAAGTCAATTTCCCCACATTAAGTATTTGACAATTAGAGTCGTAATATATGTGTCGCAAACTAATCATGTGTTCCGTCTCATCTGGAAACCCCTGGAGGTCATGGCAGTCATAGACTCTAAGCGTTTGCAAATTGTAGAGCTTGCAAATGGAGTTGGGCAAGGCTTTGATCTTAGTTTCGGAGAGATCAAGATATCTCAAGTATATTAGCTTGCCGATTGAGGCTGACAACTCCTTGATGCCTGACTTGGACAAATTTAAAACTCTCAAGAACTGAAATCTCAATAGCAGATCTTCAGACATATCACTGATTTTCCAGAACAATGTGCATAAACGTCCAGGCTCATTAATCTTCTCTATTTGATCTCTTGGTGAGTTCCATCCAAAGTATCGAACCTGAGAAAGATTATCTCCACCATCCGTCTTCGCATCAAATAGTTTAGATTTTAAAATATCTTCAGCCAAATCGTGCACAAGATCATGCATCTTACAGTGTGTTATATTGTTGTGCTCATCTAGCTTAACATCTTGCAACAAGGAATTTTGCAACAAAAGTTCAAAAAACTTGTTCCCGACGTCTTCCATCACTGTGGTCTCTTGAAATGGACGAAGATATCCTTCTGCCATCCAAAGTTGGATTAGTTGGTCCTTTTCAAACTCAAAATCTTTTGGAAACATTGCAAAGTAAGCAAAACATTTTTTTCAGATGTGGAAATGGTAGGTAATCATAGCTGAGTTTTAGTATTTTCTTCAAGCTACTATCATTGCCCTCAAGAATTGCCTGCCATTCATGTTTTGTTTTGTTGCATAAGAGGCCTCCCAACACACTTGCTGCCAGTGGTAGACCTTTACACATTTCAACAACTCTGTTGCCCATGCTCACTAATTCCTCTGGAACCATCCCATCAACAAATGCTTTTTGTTTAAAAATGGACCAACAATGATCATCTGCTAATACTTCCAACTTGTGAAGATCTGCTGCTATTGAGGATGCCATTTTCTCCGAACGAGTAGTCACAAGAATGCAGTTTCCTCTGGATGTATTTATTCCTCTCAGAGTGTCCACAAAATCGTGCCACAATGTAGGGTCGACACGCCACAAATCATCCAGGACAAGCAAATACTTCTTCCCTCCCAATTCATCTTGCAGCTTCTTGACTATTATATCTCTGCTTTGGACCTCAGGTTTCCTTTTTGTCAATGATTCGAGCATCGATTCAAGAAAGCTCTTAGTTTCTAACAGTTCAGATAGACACAACCAAACTGTGTTTTCAAACTGTTGCTTGATCTGTTCATCATTGAAAATTATCTTAGCGACAGTTGTTTTCCCTGAACCTCCCATACCTAATATGGGAATGGTGCACAGAACAACATCTTCTCTCATGTTCAACATCTTCTCCTTTATTTCAGCAACATCATGGTCTCTTCCAACAACACGAGAAGCAACTACCACAGAATCTGTTTCTCGAATTGGTAGTATTTGCCGAGAAGGACCACTTAGTGGTTGGAGACTAAGGGTATTGGCTAACTGATTGATAGCACTCAACTCTTCATTGATGTTTTTGATTTTTCGAGACATTTTGCACTTTAAAACTGTATTAGAAACGAAGTTACAGACCTTTTTCATCGGTTTATTCCGGATCTTCATAACTTCTGCTTTGAGAGATTCATATCTGAATTCGTCACACACATTTTCAGCATCTTCAGCAACTTTCTCAAGCATCTTGAGCCATTCTTCCACAGTCTGATTCTCAACGTGTCGTCTTTCAGCATCATGAATGAAAGCTTGTATCATCGTTACAGTTTTTTTCAGCATTATGAGATCTTTCTTGCAGTTCCTTAAACTTTTGACTTCCTCAATAGTGAGAGAAAGCAGCTTCTCAAGCGCAACTTGAACAGTAGCACCAATTACAGGATCGGCCATTGTTGCGTTCTTCCTTCACAAAGTCTTCTTCCGCTTACCAAAGTCTTCACAAAGTTAGTCTGAAATCTGCTTTGCTAGTTGTTTGTAGACCACTCAAATAAAGATAATATAATTCATAGACAATAATTCAAACAGCTTCTCAAGCGCAATGGTAGTCATGACAATAAATGTTTACAAGAAATTTCGAAATTCTCCAACTTAATTTTTAAATAGGAAGCCGCCAAGTAACAACCTTAAAACTTTTATCTTATACCTCATGCGACGTAAATTGCCTTTACATTTTAAGTTTTACCTGAAAAATACTCATTATGTCCCAATTTATGTGGCGTGGAGTTTGAATTTCAAGAATTGTTTTTTTTAATCAGATGTCCCAAAGGGACTAAATTTCAAGAGTCAAACTTCTTAATTTTGACTGTGAATTAAGACATAAATTCTTTAAGTTTTTTTAAATAAAATTTATATATTTGAAAACTACGTCAAAAGATATTATAAGTCATAATAATTAATAATTCAAAATATATCTAAAAGACATACGAAGAAATTAGAGTCAAATAGAAGCTCGACTCTCGAAATCCAAACTCCCTCGGGGAGTAATATATTGAGGTATTCATGGGAAGAACTTCACATTTTCGTTCAATGTGTATATCTTAGATTTTGGTTATGGACAATACTATTAGTCGCTAGTGAATTAAGGAAGATACAATGTACGATGTGAAGAAATATGGAGATATACACATTATCTAGTACATAGAGGATACTTAAAATTAATTTGCCAATATCACAATCCTATCTTTTAAGAGTTTGTTTGCTTGAAGGGATACGATAATAATTTCAAGAAAAAATGTGGGATTATTTATCTCAAGTTTACTTTTGCTCTAATATAAGCAGACGCGGATCCATGATTTAGAAGCTCTTGATGCCACAATTTTTTAACATAGTCATATTACCATTTCGGAGATTTACTGTCATCAGCTGCTTGGGGCCCTGCTCTTTTGGATTAATTTGGGTGTCTGCAGGTAACGTCACATGAAGACGATTATTTAGGGCCATGGAAATCTGTTCTAATTGAATCTCAATATTCTTTATTGCTGACTCATGTGAGTCTACTCTGCCAGTTAGTTTTCCAGTGGGCCCAATCATTTGTTGCATCATTCCCTCAAGTATAGCAAACTCATCTTCATGTCTCACAATCTGCTGTTGTGGAGGTTGTTGATAAGCATGCTGCTGATTTTGCTGGTTGTACCCTTGTTACCTTTGATAAGGCACCATTTGATCTTGTGGTCGCATAGCCCCATGGTTATTGTTGTTATTGTATTATTGCTGAGCTGGTCTATATTATTGATTCTGCTGACCCCAATTCTGACCACCTGGTCTTAGTCCTCCGTAGTTGGCCACATAATTCATGTTCTCCTGATATTGTTGATTGTCACCTTCAACATTCCAAGAGCAGACATATGGTTGATTAATGCATGATGTACATAAGCCCCCATCCGTTGCATCAACTATGTGTATATGCTGCTTCTGGCCTGATTCTTCAACCTTTTTGGTGAGGATGCTCATTTGTGTCACTAGAGTGAACATATTTTTAGCCATGGAGTTTGTCGGGTCTAGAGCTACTGAGTGCACCACAGGAGTGATTGGAGCATTTCTTGTTGTCCATCCTGAGTTTTGTGCCATCTTGTCAAATAGGATCTTGCACTCTTTGAATGTTTTGCTAAAAAATGCTCCACCTGCTGAAGCATCAACATTGACTTTCAAACTATCTGCCAAACCCATGTAAAATCTCTGCCTCAACATCTGCTACGGAATACCATGATGTGGACACGTAACCAGCAGACCCTTGAATCTCTCCCACGTTTCTTGTAGTGTCTCAATTGATTTCTGTCTGAAGCTCAATATCTCATCAATTTGCTGAGCAGTCTTGTTGGGTGGATGAAATTTATTCAAATATTGCTTGACTAATTCATCCCACGTAGTGATGGAGTTTATAGGGAGTGAATTAAGCCAAGTCTGAGCTGCTCCTATCACTGAGAATGGAAACAACATCAAACGTATTACTTCTGGTGTCACATTGTGTTGTCTCTGCGTGGCACAAATTGAAAGGAAATTCTTTAAATGTTGCTGAGGATCTTCAACGTATGACCTAGAGAACAATCACTTATTCTGCAAAAAATATAGCATGTTATTTGCGATCTGGAATGAATCTGCTTGTATCTTAGGGACTACAATGGCGGTTGCTAAGTTATCAGTGGTGGGTTGTGTCCAATCTTATAGTGCTGCTTCTGGTACAAGAGGTACCACACCGTAATCGTTTGGGTCGTTCACGTTGTTTATATTGTTTGGGTCATTCACGTTGTCTCTGTTGTTTAGATTATCGTCTTTCATATCTAGTTCAATTTTCTCGGTTGAGTTCTGTTATTGTTTGCCTTTCCTGTTTGCACGGTTCAATGCCTTAAACACCTTCTCAGGATCTGATAATGCTTCAAATAACTCATCAGTTCTTGAATAGTTTCTAGGCATGCACCTATAACAACCACGACTACAAACATTAGAATTTCAATGATCAGTTTAAATTGAAGAAAATTGACTATAGTAAGAATTTTTGCACTTTTTTTTACTGCAATTAATAACACAGTTAATTCCCCGGCAACGGCGCTAAAATTTGATCACACCCAACTATGCCTTGTAAAAAGGACAAAGTGGTCGCTGCAAATATATTCCGGTTAAGAAGTCCGGAATCGAATCCCACAGGAAATTAACCTATAAATCACAGCTATTGGACTCTCAGAAATTCATGTATTCAATCTTCAGAGACATTTAAGCAACAAATTTGACGTTTAATAACTAAATATTACGGAATGAAAATGCAATAATTAACAGCTAACTATGAACGGTTTGTAAACAATAATTGGAAGGATCTAAGGTTCTGATTTTTCCTATTGTCGGAGTCCTTTCCGCTATGTTTTCTATAAATTTGCTTAAGTCTTCTCAATTGATCATGAGCACTCTGACTGTCGTAACTCTCTCCCCAGTAATTACAATAATATACTAGACATATTCTCCCGAATTACGCTATCTAGATTTAAGTACAACTCACTTAGATCGCACCCAAGATTTCGTTATCCCTAATCCCACCTTTAAATCCTTCGTATTGATCCCCCATATACGTTAGGAGTGATGCTGTTAAACAACTACCTAAATATGAACTCTCTCCCGAGTAATCCACACTAAATAGGAATAGTTAATTGAGGGTCCTTCATTCAACAACAATAAGCATATAGTTGAACAAATAGAGAAAATACTATGGCAAATCTATATTAACGTAACGAGAAAACCATCCTTCAACAGGTCCAAAACCTTAGATTAGGAATTTAGCTACTCATACTCATAGTAACAGTTTCCCAAATAATTTGCATAATTAATTACAAAGTAAATATGAAGGAATGAAGAATTCGATGTTAATCTCCTCCGGAAATTGCTCCAAACATTTTCTCCCTTCCAAAATAGTCTCCCCCGATCTAAGATGTGTCAAAAGTCTTCAAAATAGCATTTTTATATGTATTTATACCAAGTAGGGTTGGGCCCAAACGAAACACCCTTTCCTGCGCGAAATAGGACTTGGCTCTGTAAAAATTGTACAGTTGCGCCGCACCACGCGACGCGTTAGTGGAACTTTTCAATAGCTTCTCACTTTTCTTGTCAGGCAGCCTTTTACAATGTTGCGTCGCGCCTTGTGTCGCGAAAGTGTAATTTCCTCAGAGTGAACTTATTTCGTCATTTTTAATATCCAGACTTAGTACACAACCTTCGAACACGATCCCGGCTTAATGTATTGGGCTTTTACTCAAACTTCAAAGCTCCAGATTGATCGTTTTAGCTCCAAATTAAATTTTGAGCTCAAGATCACTTTCTGCAAGGTATAAAACATGTACTAAGTGTATTCACTATCATTTGAGCTCAAACACACGTAAAAATATAGTAATTGGAATGTAATACTACAGCTAAAACACGGGTTTCTAGCCTAACATCAATACCACTTAAAATATTTGTATGCATTCCTTCTATATATACATGCATGTATACATATCATTACATAGTCTCAAAGCTTGTGGGTGACGTACCACACCGTCCCTTACTCATAGATCAGCCCATGAGTATAAGTACCTAAGATTATTTATACCATATAACTAGTTTACATATAATCCCTTTATTACGTCCAAATGAAAATGGTGAAATGGAAAGACGATGGACAACTGAGATAGGTTAATTCAAATTTCTAGTTTATAAAACTTAATTATATAAGGTTAGAGGATGTGTGGTACGAGGTGTAGAAATAAATAATCATGGCATAAAGGAATTGCATTAGTTATCTATTATTTATACAATCAAATCTCTCTATAATAACATCATTTTTTCTAAGGTTTTTGACTTACTGTTATACACCTATAACAACATTTGGCGTTTAAACAATTTTTGTCTGTCATAAATAAAAGTTATCCAAAAATTAATCTTTTTAACGTTACATAAAAAAATAAAAATTTTATTCAAATGTAAATAGTCAAAAGATATACATATTTTTCTAATTAAGTATTAAAGACAGCTAATAATAATTCATAACTAAATTTACAAAGATTTAAATTTTAAGACACATTTTAAAGCTACCAAAAATTGAATTCTTTCCAGATTGACGGAAGAACTCTATAATTATAGCTTGTTCTGTAGATTATAGTCTCTTACTAGCAATATCACGCTTGAATTGGTAAAGATTTGTGTTCCAAACTTTCGGTAAAAAAGGTATCTCATAGCTTTGCCTTGTATGCAATTTAAGAGTTAAATAGTTGAATCTTCTATCTCAATCAAAGTAGCAGATAGTTGAGGTCAAAATCTAACTTTCGGTAAAAAGGGTATCTCATAGCTTTTCCTTGTATGCAATTTAAGAGCTAAATAGTTGAATCTTCTATCTCAGTCAAAGTAGCAGTTAGTTGAGGTCAAAATCTTTAAACTTATTATCGGTGATCTTAGAGATTCTATATCGATATTATAGATGAGTAATTTTACAAAAAGCGTACTGCTATAAAGATATATGTTATTTTTATAGACAAAAAGTTATTATAGAAAGGTAAAATATAATATTTAAAAAACGGTTATGAGAGAAATTTAGTTTTTATAGTGAACAACTATTATATAATAATATTGTTATAGAGAGTCTGATTGTATATATTTTCTATTCATGTATACAGGGGCGGATATAAGGTAGCGGTGCCACGCCGTCCACTCGATGTAATATATCTGTGAAAAAAACGGATATATTAAAAAATGGCATTCAGAGTCTACAAAGGTACATGTGGGTGCCAGTGGTTTGCTTCTTTTGTTGAAGGCCGTCGTTGACCTCGTGAACGAGAGATCTATTCCCTGTAGTAGCACTATCTATGTTTCTCTCCTCTTTTCCAGGTTTTTCTTTTTTCTAATAAGCAAAGTTTTCCTTTATTTTCAGTTGCGCCCTAGAGCCTCACCTCTCCTCCTTTTTACTACATTTTATTTGCTAAGTTTCTCTCTTCTTCTTTGTTTCTTAAACTTTTGTATACCAGCCTTTATTTGATTTCTATTTTCGATTATTATACCTTAATTCATGAACAACTTTTTCCGAGCTAGTTAGCATATAATGTCTCTTTTTGATGATACAATATTAATTTAAATATTGGAGTATAATTTGAACCCTCTTTTCTATTAGTTTTTTTTTTTACAAGAGTGGGTTGCTCTAGTGATGAACACCCTCCACTTCCAATCAAGAAGTTGCGAGTCGAGTCACCGCAAGAGCAAGATAGTGAGTTCTTGGAGGGGGGTATGCCGAGGGTCTATCGTAAACAGCCTCTCTACCTCAGTGTAGGATAAGGTCTACATATACACTTCCCTTCCCAGACTCCACTAGTGAAATTATACTGGGTTGTTGTTATTGTTTTCAATTGGCTTTTGAAAAAAAAAACTTGATTACTAGTCATTTTGAGTTGATTATTATAGGTTGAACGTTGAATGTTTTGCTTTAAACATAATTATCATATAACTCAACAATTAACATGTAAAAAATAACCCAAGAATGGTAAATATAAATTAATCTAGTCAAACAAAGAATATGTGGTATGAACCTAAATAGAACCTATTTGCTTTGTGAATAAAAGACCTATTCGAGTTAATCATAAACTAACCGAACCGACCCATCCTCCCAATTCGGTCTTTAATTGTAGCTAGTTGTAGGTAATACCTAGAGGCGTACACATAAATTCTCATAAGAGGTGTCAGCATTTGAAGAAGTGAACAAATGAATAAATTACTATAGTGACACAGTCAATTTTTGTATTTATATCCAATATTTTTATTTTATTTATTATTTATATATTTAGTAAAAGTTTTAGGGGAAGTGATGTCCCGTGATACCGCTTGGTGTCATGTGTATTTCGTATCTGCCCCTAGATATACTATATGTATAAAATAGTAACACCCGCAACCTTAAATTTCTGAATCCGCCTCTGTAATGTATAGCTAATACTTGTATAAAGTTACACACCAATTTTAATATTGTCTTATACATCTGGCGGCATGGAATAACAATGCATGTATAGCTTATTTATGGAAACATCAAAACGGACAAAACTACCCTTCTCTTTTTCCTAGAATTTTAAGGGTATAAGTTTTTTATATATAGAATAAACAAATATTTTACATAATATCTTATATATCTTATTTTAGTACAATACCAAACACCTATCAATAAATTATTCTTGCATTACTTGTCAATATATTATTAATATCATATATTAGTAGTCCTTGCATTAAGGCCTACATAACTTGTCTTCAAACCAAATGACTCCTAAAACTAAAATTCAATATTAATTTATACAATATTGGTTGTTACATTTATTTCTTTCAAAGATAACATGTACTATAAGTTATGCGAGAACCAAAGTTTACCCTCGTTATTGTAACAAACTTTAAACATATATATTACTCCCTACATTATATACAAATTTATAATATGTCAAATTAAACATTCTATAAGAAATAATCCATGCACTATAATCCTTTATAGCTCTTATATTATTAATTCTTAATACATTACTAATTCTTGCATAATTTATCTTCGAAAAAGGTCCAAATACCCCCCTGGACTTTACGATAAGGTCTATATATAACCCTCGTTAAAAGTTTAGCCCATATCCAACCTTATCGTTACACTATTGGCCCGGATACCCCCTTTATTTTAAACGGAGCCAAATACCCCCCCTGGACTTTACGATAAGGTCTATATATAACCCTCGTTTTTTTAACAAAATAATTTTTTTTTTGTAAAAACTGAAAATATTTTGTTGAAAATAATTTCTTCAGTTGTTAAAAAACAAAAATATTTTGTTAAAAAGCAATTTTTTTTTCTGTTTTTACAAAAAAAAATTATTTTTTACAAATTTGTTTTTCTAGTTTTTACAAAAAAAATCTTTAAAAAAACTAAAAAATGAAGAAAAAAAATATTTTTTAAAAGCAAAAATAATTTGTTGAAAATATTTTATTCAGTTTTTAAAAAACAAAAATATTTTATTAAAAACTGAAAATGCTCTAATTCCTCTGCTTTTATATTTTTTTTTTCCAGTTTTTACAAATATGTTTTTACAAAAAAAATATTTTGTTAAAAAAACGATTTTTGCAATATTTTGCGATTTTTTTTTTCAATTTTTAAAAAATTTGGTTTTCCAGTTTTTACAAAAAAAATCTTTAAAAAAACTGAAAAATGAAGAAAAAAATATTTTTCAAAAGCGAAAATAATTTGTTGAAAATATTTTATTTAATTTTTAAAAACGAAAATATTTTGTTAAAAACTGAAAATGTTCTAATTCCTCTGTTTTTATATTTTTTTTCCAATTTTTACAAATATGTTTTTACAAAAAAAATATTTTGTTAAAAAAACGAGGGTTATATATAGACCTTATCGTAAAGTCCAGGTGGGTATTTGACTCCGTTTAAAATAAAGGGGGTATCCGGGCGAATAGTGTAACGGCAAGGTTGGATATGAGCCAAACTTGTAACGAGGGTTATATATAGAACTTATCGTTCGGGGGGGGGGGGTATTTGGACCTTTTCCGATTTATCTTTTACCAAATCTATCCAAAAGTATAAATCAGTATACCACGCGTACATTTCCCTAATAACCAAACAAAAAATACAGTAAAAAAATGTCAGAAGAGTCGATGCAAGTTCAAGTTGGACAACAATGTTCAGATAACAAAAGCAACAAATTACATACAATGTACGCTACACAGTAAATAAAGCTTTTAAAAAAAAATCGACAAGGGTAATCTAAAAGTTGCTCAATACAACAACAATAACTTAGTGTAATTCCATTAGTGGGGTCTGGGGAATGTAGTGTGTACGCAGACCTTACCTCTACCATGGGTAGAGAGGTTGTTTCCAAATAGACCCTCGGCACCCTTTCCACCAAGAACTCTCCATCTTTGCTTTTGGGGTGACTCGAACTCACAAGTTTTTAATTGGAAGTGGGGGTTGCTTACCATCAGAGCAACCAAGAAATCCTACAAGGGTAAGTCATGGTTTTTAATCGCGTTGAGCTGAAAATTTTCCATGTAAAATTCCTCTTTATCATTTATTTACTGCTGTGTGCGTGTGTTCTAGTGGAACCTGGTTCTCTGTAGAATTTGACGGACCGATTATATTCTATCAAATTCCACATGAAAGTAGTTTCAATCATCTCGATCTTTACTTTGCACCATATTTCAAAAAAGTTGTAAGTGCTCCTTTTCACAAGGCTATAAATATACTCACTTTTTATCAAGAAAGTAAAGTTAGAACTTAGAAATACTTAAAGTTGGTAAACCCACTACGTACGGTAAATAATTAAAGTGGTAAGTTAGAAATACTCATTATTTCAAAATATATTAATTGTACTAATTAAGTCATGCAACTTGTTGTTAACACTAAGTGTCTCAGTAATGATTTATATATACTGGAAATTTGGTAAACTAATAAAATATGATTATGTTGGATTTTGTATATAGGGTTTTTTAAAATATCTTTATTCCATAACTGTATGTGCTCCTTTCACGTTTTCTTCTTGAACCATGAAGAAATAAAACGTTATTGGACTGGACTGAGAGCATTGTAATTACATCACACCAATTGATTTCAATTTCAAATAAGCTCAGAATATTTACAATGGGGAACAGGACACTGCTTCTCCTTGTAAGCATAAACTATAATTTTATCAGGATCTTGAACATGATAATCTTACATATAATTGTTATAGAAAACATTCCTGAAGCGGAATCCATTATCTTGAAGCGGAAGCGTTAATTGATTTCTCGCCCCTTGCCCTACCTTTCGTTACCGCCGACTTTAGGGATGGGAGAGAGGAAAAGCAGTAACCCTAATGGGTGGGGAGATGACCAATTTATAGAGGTTCTCACTTAGTCTGGTACGTCCATCAAGTAACCAATCAAACGAATGAGATTTGATAATTAATTAAATATTAATTATGTGTCTTAACCTATTGGGCCACATACACGTAGGAAAATCACTTACATTCTCTCACTTGGCACAATAATCACATAATATTAATATTTAATATAGGAACATTAGTTGCGCATGAACAAATCTCTTCTATAATGTCCATCATAAATACCATAATACGATAAACTAGTAAATGTGAATTATGGCGGTTATACATAATTTGTCTACATACTCCCTTCCATATACTACGACATTAGTAATTTATCGTATCAGGTTCATAAGCTATAAAATATTATGGTCCACAATAATGTTTCCTAGAGACTTATCCTGTAATATCTCAAAACAATAATGTGTACACCATTATGAGAAACGGAAAAATATTAATATATATCAGAAACATATAAATGAGCTCAAAGTATCAAAACATCATAAACACATCAATCATAAATATAACCAAGACCCATTCTATGTACATGTTCTTTAAATATATTTGGTTGTAAACCTTTCGTTAACAGATCTGCAATCATGAGATCAGTTCTAATATGCTCAAGTGACACTCTTTGTTTCTGAACTTCCTCCTCGATGGTAAAGTACTTTAATTCCATATGTTTGGCACCTTTGGAGTACTTATCGTTCTTGGAGAAGAATACTGCTGCAAAATTATCACAGTAAATTTTCAGCGGCTTGTAATGGTATAGACAACCCCAAGTCCTGAAATAAAGTTTCGCAGCCATAATACATGAATTGTGGCCTCGAAACATGCCACAAATTCTGCTTCCATCGTGGATGTAGCAATGAAAGACTGTTTGACACTCTTCCACGATATTGCTCCTTCAGCTAATTGGAACAAATAACCAAACGTGGATTTTTTAGTGTCAATACATCCAGCGAAATCTGAATCCGAGTATCCAACAACTTCCAAATGCTTGGACCTCCTATACATGAGCATGTAATCCTTCGTTCCTTTCAGGTAACTCAAAACTTTCTTTGCAGCTTTCCAGTGATCAATTCCTGGGTTACTCTCATATCTTCCTAACATTTCGACCGCAAAGCTAATATCCGATCTAGTGCAAGTCTGAGCATACATCAGACTACCAACAATAGAAGAGTAAGGAATTGATTCCATTTCTTTTCGCTCTACATCATTCTTAGGACATTGCATGAGACTAAGTTTGTCCCCTTTTTGAATTGGAACAATTCCCGCTGAACAATTGTTCATATTGAATCTCTCTAGAATTCTTTTGATATAGTCTTTCTGAGACAATCCTAATAATCCATGTGATCTATCACAGAATATTTTTATTCCTATCACATAGGATGCCTCACCCATATCTTTCATTTTAAAATTCTTAGAGAGAAAATCTTTAATCTCACGCAATATGCCTAAATCATTAGCAGCAAGTAGAATATCATCAACATATAGGACTAAAAATATAAACTTGCTCCCACTGATCTTTTGGTATATACACCAATTAACGGTATTTTCCACAAATCCAAAAGATGTTATGGTATCATTAAACTTTATATACCATTATCGTGAGGCTTGTCTAAGTCCATATATTGACCTCTTCAGTTTACACACCATTTGACCTTTTCCTTTAGTTTCGAAACCCTCTGGTTGGTCCATATACACTTCCTCCTCGAGATCTCCATTAAGAATGGCATTTTTCACATCCATTTGGTGTAACTCTAAATCATAATGAGCCACCAAAGCCATAATAATTCTTAACTAGTCTTTCTTTGAGACCGGTGAAAAGGTCTCTTTATAATCAATGTCTCATTTCTGAGTATAACCCTTAGCAACAAGTCTGTCTTTGTATCTCTCAATATTGCCATTTGAATCGCGTTTGGTCTTAAAGACCCATCTACACCCGATTCTTTTAGAACTTTCTGGCAACTCAATGAGATCCCAGACTTTATTGTATTCCATGGATTTTAACTCTTCCTTCGTGGCATCAATCTATTTGTCAGATTCATTACTTTCTATGGCTTGTGAAAATGAAACTGGATCCTTATTAAGACCAATATCAAAATCTGACTCTTGCAAATAAACCACGTAATCATCCGAAATAGCCGATTTTCTAACTCTTTGAGATTTTCTTAATGGCATTTCTCGTGGTTCATTTGTGTCAGCTATTTGTGAGTTAGTTTTTTCATGAAGTGTTTCATCCAAATGTTGATCGGTGTTGTAAAAGTGTTCTTCAACAACTGGAATAATATTTGGTATTTGTGTGGAAGCAGGCACATTTCTGGATAATAGAATATTAACCCTCACCTCTTTAATTTCCACACTTTGCTTTTCAACACTCCCACTAACTTCACCTTTCTCAATGAATCTTGCATTACCGATTTCAACAATCCTCGAACTATGGTTTGGACAGTAAAACGCATACCCTTTAGATTTCTCTGGGTAACCAATAAAGTAACCACTTACTGTTCGAGAATCTAATTTCTTTTCTTGTGGATTATAGACTCTAGCTTCCGCTGGGCAACCCCAAACATGCAGGTGCCTTAAACTAGGTTTTCTTCCTGTCCACAGTTCAAAAGGGGTCTTTGGAACTGCCTTACTAGGAACCCTATTTAATAAATATACAGCGGTTTTAAGAGCATACATCCATAATGATTTGGATAATGAGGAATTACTTATCATACTCCTAACCATGTCCATAACTATTCGATTACGCCTTTCTGCAATACCATTTTGTTGAGGTATTTCTGGCATAGTATACTGTGCACATATGCCACGTTCCTCGAGAAACTTTGCAAATGGACCTGGACATTGTCCTGACTCATTATATTTTCCATAATATTCACCACCTCTATTTGACCTAATGATTTTTACCTTTTTATCTAATTGCCTCTCAACCTCATTAACAAACACCTTGAGAGCATCTGCTGCTTGAGATTTTTCTTTCAGCAAATAGATGTATCCATAACGTAAAAAATCATTGATAAAGGTGATAAAATATTTCTCTCCACCAAAAGATGGAACATCAAAAGGTCCACAAATATCGGTGTGTATAATTTCAAGAAGCTGGGTGCTTCTTGTGGCACCTTTCTTACTATGCTTGGTTTACTTTCCCTTAATGCAATCCAAATATATAGTAAGATCAGTAAAATTTAGATTCGAAAGAATCTCATTAATTACTAATCTCTCTAAACTTTCTTTGGATATATGACCCAAACGTCTGTGCCACAAGTAAGCAGAACTTTCATCTAGTGAACTACGTTTAATTCCAACATTATGTTGAACAATAAGAAGGGATTCAGAAAAACTAATATCGAGTTTCAATTTATATAAACCATCATTAAGAAAACTAAAACCATAAAAAATAGCATTTTTATATAAATTGAAACATCCATTTCCAAACTTTAAATCAAATCCAGAAACATCAAGTCTTGAAAGAGAAATCAAATTCCTAGAAACTGAAGGTACATAAAGAGTCTGTAATAGATCAAGGTGACGTCCA
>MU735547.1:0-24574 GCA_026770625.1 Nicotiana glauca
ATAATGAGTCTGAATATGACGAGGATGAAGCCTTCGAGGAGATAAACAGAGAATTGTGCCAATTCGAAGAGAAACGAAAGCCGAATCTGAATGACACTAAAGCTGTCAATTTACGAGATGTGGACGATGTCAGGGAAACCAAAATCAGCATCCACATTGAGCCAAGTATTAGGGAGGAATTAATCAAAACCCTCATTGAGTTCAAAGATGTTTTTGCATGGTCATATGATGATATGCCGGGATGAAGCACCAATCTAGTGGTTTACAAATTGCCCACTGACCCGGCATGCCCTCCTGTCAAGCAAAAAACTGAGGAAATTTAAGACAGATATGAGTGTGAAGATCAAAGAAGAAGTGACCAAGCAGCTACAGGCAAAAGNCCGCAATCTCAACAAAGCGAGCCTTAAGGATAATTTTCTGTTGCCCAACATCCATATCTTGATCGATAATTGCACCGGGCGCGAGATCGGATCCTTTGTGGATTGCTATGCAGGGTATCATCAGATCTTAATGGGCGAAGAAGATGCAGAAAAGACGGCTTTCATTACGCCGTGGGGAACCTACTGCTACCGGGTAATGCCATTCGGGATTAGTCGGGACACTCACTGAGTATACGTTGATTACGTACTCATACTACACTTCTGTGCATTTTTGTTGCATAGGTATACTTCATTTTAGCGGCCTACTGGGCGCAGCAGCACGGACGATTTAGGGACTAGGTGAGCTGCAAATTGTGAGGCGACCTGCAGCTAGTATAGTTCCTTTCTGTACTTTGATTATTTATTTCCTGCCCATTGTATTCCGGACAGAGGTTGTATTTCATGTCATTATCAGTAGTCGCTCATGTACTTGCGACACCGGGTTCTGGGATGGTTTTCGAAAGGTTTAATTTAATTGTTATTGTTAATTTGAATTGAAGCAAAACCCTTTTATTTGAGAAAATGGAAGGAAATTTCTGGAATTTGATGTTTTTAAAAAGGATTTTTAAATCAGTAAATCTAATTGGCTGGCCTGACAGCGGTGTCCGGCACCACCGCGACCCTTAGTGGATTTTGAGTCGTGACAGTAACATTTCGGGTGGCCCCGGAGAAGCAAAAAGGCGAAGTACTTCAGTACCTATCGAAGAAAGGTTGTGCCATCAGGGTGATACCTCTACCAAGGATCAAGAAATAATTTGTTCATTTCGTTTCTTATCGCTTCCCTCTAAGAAACGTGACAACTATCTGTATTCGGTAAATACCGGGGAACCGATTTTCCCCTGACGTGATAATTCAGAGAATGACCCCGGAAGCATGGGATCTCGAGTCGGTCGCCTCCTTCGAAGCCCGCCGATGCCTTGCCAAGAATAAACGATTACTAGAGGCCTGATGACCGTAAAAATCCCCTAGGAATGCACCCAGGGTCGACCAAATCTCCTCGAGCGGTTCGATGCCATCCCTCGCACAATGTAAAGCCAACGGATTGTCACATCTCATCCCTTTTTGTCTTGTCAAAAGATTCTGTACTATGTTTGGGCATCCCCTTTTCTATAAAAATGGGGTCATTAACGCCTTGTAGGGTAGAGCTCCACTTCTCCAAAAAGTGCAATAATCTCTCTCTCTCTCTCTCTCTCTCTCTCTCTCTCTTTTCTTCTAAGCTATTTGTTCCTATAGGCCCGAGGCCATTTCGCATTTATTGTCCTCTTACTTGCTCTTTGCTATATAGCTCAACATTGGCCATAGAGAGCCTTAGTTAATTGTATCTTTAAGTGTTTCCCCACCCCCGACTGTCCCCAATAACTCGATCTTGGCTCAAGCCTTGGCCCCGAGGCCTCCGTGGACCTACTCTGCGTCCGGCCAGCTGTGAGCACATAATTTTTGCCTCACACGAATCACTCCCAAAAATTCAAAATAAAACAATTTTTTCCTTTTGTGTGCAATTTTGTGAATTTTTGTAGTTTTCAGTTATTGTTTGTATTTGTGTGTGTGCATGTTTATTTGATCAATTTATAAGAAAATACAAAAATATGTTACATTTGCATTTATGATTTAATTTTATAACTTTGAGTTAAATCGTAAATTATTTATTTCACAATAATTGGAAAATCATAAAAAATAATGCACTTTGCATTTTTAGTGTTTAATTGTGTGATTTTGGTACTTAATTATTTGCAATAATTTTTGTTTAGAGATAACTAGTATTCTTAAGTTAATTTGGTTTTATAATTTTAGGGTTTAATTTTTTGAAAATAATTTAGGAAGAAAGTAAAAGAAAAAGAAATGAAAAGAAAAGGATACTGGAATTGGGCCAATTTCCCCTGGCCCAATCAATTTTGTCCAAAAAACCCGTCAGGAACCGACCCAATACCCATCCCAACCCGATCCATCCCCTGCTAGATCAAACGACGTTGTTCGGTCCTGAATTAATCAGGACCGTTCGTTTAATCTGATCAAACGGTCCAGACCGTCTTCCCCAACCCGATCACAACCCGTACCCGACCCAATCCAGAATCCATCCAATCCCCTTAGTCGAAACGACCCTGTTTCAATTAGTGGATTAATCTGAGCCGTTGGATTCTCATCATCTAACGGCCCAAATTAACTCCCTAATTTTAATATACCAAACCCATATACCCTACCCAAACCAAACCCCCCATTTCCTATCCCCTTCCCCGTCTCTTAGAGACACCCCTATGTGACGCCACCGCCCGCCGCCCACCGAAAATCGCCCACGGTGGCGGGCAATGTCCAAACGCCACCAAATTACACCCTAGGACCTCCTCCATCTCCCCATTCAAAATCCCTAACCCTCATCCCTCGAATCCTAGCCAAACTCCTCGAATATTAGATCGAAAATAGACCCGGAATCCTAGTTTACCCGATTGACCCAAAATTAACACCAGAGGACCACCAAAACACCCTTACCACAAATCTCGTGAAAGATTCCTCGAATATGCCTTCAACTCATCGAATCTAAATCAGAAGATAAGGCCCAAAACTGAATCAAGGGGTTATTGGCGATTGAGATCACAGTGGGTCTTGACCATGTGTTTTCGTTTGAAAACACATGGTTAAGACCCCGTGTGGTCAAAATCAAGAGTTTCAAAGAAAAGAAAAAATTTCAGAGCTTGGCCAGTGTTTAGGTACTTCCGGTTGATCTTTCTTTTTCTTTCTTTTTATTGTTCGTGATTTTTTCTTATTGTTTTTCATTTTGGAACTTTGTTTCTTAGCATTTTTAGTTTGTTTAATTTCTGGTTCAAGTAGGTCTGTTCCGTTAAATTTATTTGCATTTGTTTAAACTTCTGATTCCATTATTAAGCAATAATTAGTATAGTCAATTTGGTGATTGATTGTCTCAAAAGGTCAAATCTCAAAAGTTCATTCCTCGTTTGTTTCATGCTAATTTCAATTATGATTGATTGTATGTGAAATATTCTTGATTCTGTTTTAATGATAAAACTCCTAGGTTCAGAGGTTGATACCATTTGTTTCTGGTCACCTATTGCTTCTGTTTTAAAAAAAAAATACTGATGGTTTAATTTGGAGGGGTCCATGACTTTCAGAAGTTTTAATTGGATAATTAAAACTTAGAAGGATAGTTTGAGAATGGTTTAATAAAAAGGGGTATCTCACCTACTTAAGAAGCTGATAGCACATGGTGGGATGGGTCTAAGGGTTAATTTAATAAAAGGAAGTCAGTGGTGCAACTACATCCTATCTATTGCTTCTAAGAGTTGGAAAATAAGGTAACATGGGTGGGGGGACAATAAAAGCTGGAAAACACAACTGTAAAAGGGAAAAAGGGGCTGGAAAAAGGTTAAGGTTTGGGGTATAAATAGAGACATTCAGGCCCTAACGAAAGAAGATACAGAAAGGCATGGAAATTCAATCTGCAAACTAAGAGATCAACAGATACATTCAGACCCTAAGAAATATAGAGAGAACCTTGAGAGCATTGAGTGAAAAGAGGATTCTAATATACATCCTGAGATACACTCATACACACTTTCAGAGATTGATAGGTGATTTTTTGGTTTTGAAAACACTAGCTTCTGATTCATTTGGGGGGTTTTGACGTGAAGTGATTCTGGTTTTGTAAGAGTCAGTTTTGAGGGCTATAGAAAAATACTGTGTTGTTAAGCTGATTTCTTGATCAACTGATTCTACTGGTACTGATTCTTGTTTGATGTTGACTGCTGCTATCCATTGCTTCCTTACTCACTTCTTTACTTTCAAATTCCAGGTATTTTCTTTGGCTCATAACTGAGGATCAATTGCTGAACATGTACTATATTTGAAATGAGTTGAATGAAGGTTGAATTTAAGTTGATCTTTTTGTTATCTCACTGTCATTATACCGGACTGTAGAATTGTAGAGAGTAATTAGTTTTCTTTTTATTGAAACTTTGTGTATAAGAGATTCCTTAGAGTATTTTCATATATGTATTGATAGAATGGACTATGGACTTTAACTATATAGATTCATTCTCGACTTTGTGTTTTGGTTTTAGCTAGTGCTAGTACTTTGTTGTGTAGTCATCAAAAATTTGTGTAGTCATCAATGTAGAGTATGGCTGAGTTTTCAAATTCAATGAATGTTTGACATGGTGTTAAGTTATGAGGTTTCATTTCATATAAGGATTAGAATTAGGTCTCAATTTTGTCATAAAAGCTTACTAATTATGTTTCGGAATTAAAGGATCAGTTATTGAAGTTTGTTCATTTCGTTAATAAATC
Source organism: Nicotiana glauca (assembly GCA_026770625.1). Classification (NCBI taxonomy): domain Eukaryota; kingdom Viridiplantae; phylum Streptophyta; class Magnoliopsida; order Solanales; family Solanaceae; genus Nicotiana; species Nicotiana glauca. The sequence continues at coordinate 4,716 of MU735547.1, forward strand.
AGCAACCTGTGAGTTTAGGGATTCGATCTTGGATTCCCTCTTTTAAATTTGGGGCCTGTTGGTATTCAATAACAAAGCCGACATTTGGGCTCAAGATCAGGCCTAATAAATTGATGCCTCCGTTCATGGGGCATTCCGCATGATACCCTGGACAGTTCTAGGCATGAGGAATTTGAATTGGGCTCATCCTTGGGCCCATAGCTTTTAAAAGACTTGGATCACTGTTTTAATCAATGTTTTTTTAATGGTAAAATGGAGAATTGGGCCTCCCAAGCTTGGAGGCAGAGTTAAATTGAGGACCTTTTCAATAAATGGGAATATGACTTTGTTTGGGGGCTGGACTTGATCTCGGGGTCAAATCTTCTTAAATATTTTAGATGTTAATTGATTTTTAATGCTAATTATGCAAACCCTTTAACCAAAAATATGAGTGGAGCCATAATAGATAATAATAATAGTCCATGTGCTTTTCAAATATTAGTTATGGCATCCTTAAAAATAGCCATAATAGATAATAATAGCCCATGTTCTTTCCAAATATTAGTTAGGACATCCTTAAAAACAAAGTTGAGAGGCGCCGTGCCAAAATAAAATTACAAACTACGTGGTCCTCATTTTAATTAAATTTCAAATCAACCTTAGAATTCAGGGCGTGCCATTTAGCAAATTCCATGGCCCTCGCAAAGTTGAGACACGTAGTTGCTTTAGGCGCGTATTTTAATAATGTCGCTTTCTTAAATCTGGGTGAACATTTCATGTGACCAAAATTCAAATCCCAAAACGTTGAATATAATATGTTTTGGATGGCGGGTGCATTTCATGTGACGCAATCCAAAGACATATTTGAAACAACATTCAATATTATTTTAAAAATTAATTAAAAGCGGTAAATAAGTAAAAATGCATATAGGTCAAAACATGTCGTAAATCAGATAAGTATGCCAAATATAACAGTTGAGAGACCATGCTAGAACCACGGAACCCGAGAATGCCTAACACCTTCTTCTGGGTTAACAAAATTCCTTACTCGAATTTCTAGTACGCGGACTGTTAAACAAAGTCAACCCTTTCCTCGATTCAGGATTCAAACCGGTGACTTGGGACACCATAAATCTCCCAAGTGGCGACTCTAAATTTCTTAATAAATGAATCTCGTTTCGCTTGTCCTTTAATTGGAAAAATTCCCTTTATTGTACCCTTCGGGGGTGTAGGTAAAAAGGAGGTGTGACAGCTCTGGAAACTCTGCTGGGGATATTAACCCAGAACCACTGGTTCAGGGTTAGAAATTCGAGCTTAGAATACTTGTTATATTTGGATTTGTTTATTATCTGGCTTTATTCACATGTTTGGGCCTAATGTGCTAAATGTTGCTGTTTACCGCTTTGATTTTGGTGAACTGTATATAAATTGTTACGAATCCTTCCTCTCTCTGAATCTTCTACATCATGGAGAAGGGTGCACTTTGTGTGACTTCTTTTCTGTTTAGAGTCTTTTCCCATTTAGAACGAGGTTCGGACAAGTTGCTAAGCTAGCGGAGCTTCTGTATCCCCGGTACGCTGCCCCCCTCGGCTCGAGCTGTCCGCTCGTGTAAGCCAGGTCTAAAACAATAAACCCAGGTTCTGAACTTAGAATAACTCAGCTTCATGCCGGATCCCTAGTAGGAACGTTTGTTTGCATCATGTACATTTGACTTTGGAGACTCAACACAGGGGTTGGGTCTGTCTAGGACAGGTGTACCAAAAATAAAGAGACCATCCTGATGCATCTTACTTGCTACTTGTGCATTTATTTGCTTCGGATCTGCATGTTGACCGATTTTTAAAAAATGGGAAGAGAATTGAGAAAAAAAAGGAGAAAAAAAATAACAAAATACTCGTTTTGAAAAACAGTGTCCAAAGATGACGAGACTCTGCCAAAAAAAAAAGAATTTTGCTATAAATGTTTGTTTTGTTTTAGAAAAATAATTGGTCGAATTGGCCCGAACTACGCCAGTTTGATTCTCATCTGATGTGAGATACGTAGGCAACCCCATCGGGTCCAACTTCCCTTTTTGCAAAAATAGCCAAAAAGAGATCATCAACAAAAATTTTAGTGTTGTCATAAATAAGTTAGGTGATGCCATTCTTGTTTAAACTAAGCCGAATGTCCCCAAAAGGACGCCGGAAGGTTGTTTTGCAAGAATAGCCACCCTGAGTCATTTTTAATGGTTAACAAGCACAACCTTAAAATCTTCCTCCTCGAAGTGCTAAAAGGCCGTATCTGCAAAACCAGGATATGATTTTTCTTAAATGTAATCTTTTTGAAAATGATCACTTTTTCCTTTAGAGTCATTAAATCACTTTAATAAATGTGTAGGATGAGCACGATTGAGATTGAACCCGTCACAGTCCTTAAAGAGATCCCTTTGAAGCTCCATCTGTGGTAGAATGACCTAGGCAAGGATAGTAGAGAGATGGTGGTGAAAGTTCTGGGCGGTCTCGTTGGGTTATTGAACATCAAGCCGAGGCAGGATATTATTGAAGCATTTATACCTTTTTGGGAATCAACTCGCAACGTGTTCCGGTTCTTAGATTTTGAGCTCACGCCGACCTTAGAAGAAATGGCAGGCTATGCAGGCCTTAACGGAAACCTCAGAACTCGATATCCATTGGTGCCAAGGCCGGTATATCCACACAGATTTTTGGATTTGCTGAGTATTAGCCGGGATATTCAGGATGGGAATCTATAAGAAGGGTATTGCACACTCAAATTCTTGTATCATCAATATGGCAATCCCCGAGGCTTTGAAGAACCCAACATTGGTTTAACCCATGCCGGAAATAAAGATAAGTGGGAGGCAAGGCAGGGTTTAGCTTTCATGGTAGCTTTCTTGGGAGTTGTGGTCTGTCCGCGAAAAGATGGTCACATAGAGATCGGCCTCGTAGGAATGCTATATGTTGCAATCAAGAAAGCCACTAGCATGGTGGTTCCTCTTATCGTATCAGAAATTTATCAAGCCTTGACCACATGTCGAGAAGGGGGAAAGTTCTTCTAGGGTTGCAATTTGTTGCTACAACTATGGATGCAAGAGCACCTCTATCACCGAACTGGGTACATGAATTATGGTTTGACCGGGTTGAGTTGCATCGACAAATTTGAAACCTGGGTAACAGGTATTGAGTTTCCTGAGGGTACTAAGGCTTGGCTATCACATTTGAAATCTTTGACCGCTGATAAAATTGAATGGGCCTTTGGATGGCTTCCTGTTACTGAAGTAATACACACGTCAGCTGATGTGCCTTACATTCTCTTGATGGGTATCCGGAGCATCCAACCCTATGCTTCCTACAGGGTCTCGCGCCAATTAGGAAGATTTCAAATCGACCACAACGACGAAGATCTGAATAAACAAGTCATTGAATTGGGTCCAAAAGCTGCATTTCTAGAAGGGAGAATTCGCCAAATATGGAATGAATGTAGGTTCCTCGAACCTAAGACCATGGTCCAAGATCAAGCTAGAGGCGAAGTAGATCCTAAGTACAACGTCTGGTTTGGCAAAAGATTCCAGATTCCTGAAAGGCCTGCAAAGAGACCACATGTTCAACAATTCACTGACAGGGCACAAGAGCAATGGAACTGGTTGACTAAGGAAAACAAGTACAGGGCCAAAATAAGCTAATTGGAGAGGCAAGCCGTGGAACTTCAATTTGAAAAGGGTTTTCAAGCCGTTGCGGATGAAGGAGAAAAGAAGAAGCCTACCCAAGAAAATGAGGCCCTTAAGGCTCAAATCCAAAAAATGAAAATAGTTGCCAGAAAACCAGAAAGGAGTCGGGATGACCAAAAACCCATAAACGAACTGAAAAGGAAAGCCCTCAAATGTCAAGAGGACTTGGAAAAATCTGAAGCTAGCTTGGCAAGGATCCGGTCCCGATAGACAAGGGGTGCAGAAGAGCAGACGCGACATATGTGGCAGATGAAAAGGGACTACAAGGGGACCGTCACTATCCTGAGAGGAAAAATAGACACTCTCAGAGATAAGGTAGTGAGACAAGCCAGAGATTTCAGAGCGTATAGGAATTGCTATTACGACCTGATAGCGCAGATGGAGGAGCAAATGCATAAGTTTCGGGACCAACTCCTTCATAACTCTCAAGTGCTGGAAACACGGAGTCAACAGATAGGATGGTTGCTGCAGGAAAAGAGCAGGATCAGAGAAGGGGTCAGAACCATCGCACATTACATTATTACAAAATGCCGAGCATGCGAGGAAATGATCCGTACGACCTTTTTTGCGGCAGTGATGACATTCGTCAGGCAAATAATGAGTGATTTGGAGAGGCTCCAAAGGGATATTGCACCAAGGCCCGCAGCAATGACGAATGACGTCTCACGGGCCCCAGGAAATGTCAGGGCCTTAATGTATTCCTAATATTTGTTTGAGTCTGTATTTTATCTTTAAAGTTTGTAAGTTCGTCAGTTGGTCCTTTTAAGTGCGCTTTGTCGTCTTTTCAAAGTCTGTAAACTTTTTCTGAGTCTGTAATCAAAGCAGTTTGTTTTTATGAAAAATTGTTTTGCTATTTATGCTTTGGCCAGAACTACGCCCGGTCTGATTCATGCGGGGTCATGATACATAGGAGATCTCCATAGGATTCGCCCACAACTAAATATAAAAATAAATGGTAAAAAAAGGGAAAAAGTAGGCGAGGAATTATAAACAGGAAAAGTCGAGATGATACAAGCAACCAAAGCAAATACACGGCAGAAATGGTTAATTGCCTAGGTGCATTCATGCCAATATGTGATTACCTATCTGTTAAGCTTTAATCACTGACCAGTTTGTTATTGATGTTCAAAACTCAAGCAGTTAGTTTACCTAAGCATTCTCGCATGATTGAGCCGCTCCTCGGTTATACTCTAGACCTATATGCAAAAGGCTTTGATCCTGTTGTACGATGCATGTATCACTCTAATGTCCAATGGAATAGTATTGAGAATTGTCGTTCTTTGAAAAAGGAAATAGAAAGAATGATTCACGAAGGAGTAATCATTATCAATGGCAGTGGCAGGGAGCATGCGAATCCTCTTGGTAACGTGCTGATTAAAGCTGATAATATTAAAGTTGGTAATGGTCTTGGAAAATTTGATGCGGAGCTGAGTGGCTAAGATGCCAAGCGTGGTAATTGGAAAGATATTCCTTTTTTGGCTAGCCAGGAAGGAGTCTTGGTAGTTCGCTCTGATTTTCCTTCAAGTTTGTCTAGATTATTTCTAGGGTTGTAATCCAGATTTTATTTTCAGTTTGTTTAAAGTGTGCAAACCTTGTTATCTGGTATCTTCCAATAAAATAAAATTTCTTTTCTTAGTTATTCCTAATTTTTTCTTCTTATTTTCTCTTATGTACAGCTCTTTTTACGCTGGTTCTAATGACATGGCATGCATGAGGAATCCTCAGCCCAGTCTAAAAAATCAATCTGACTCCAAAACAATAAGTACAAGGAGTTCACCATTTATGGGGTTAAGTACACTTACCTGGAGAGGACGTATTGTGCCCTAACTTGGGTGACACGAAAGTTGAAACATTATATGCCGTCATATACTGCTTATCTCAAGGTTGGATCCGTTGAAGTATCAAATATCATCTGTCGACTTGGGATCCCAAAGGTAATCATCACAGATAATGGTGCTAATATTAACAACAATTTGATGAAGGAAGTATGTTAACAGTTTAAGATTACACATTGCAATTCTACTCCATATTATCCCAAGGCAAATGGAGCAGTCGAGGCGGCCAACAAGAACATAAAGAAAATACTAAGGAAAATGGTAGAAGGTTCCAGGCAATGGCATGAAAAATTACCATTTGCACTGTTGGGTTATCGTACTATTGTTCGTACTTCAGTAGGTGCAACTCCTTATTTGTTGGTGTATGGCACTGAAGCAGTAGTACCTGCGGGAGTTAAAATCCCGTCCTTATAGATTGCCGCGGAGGCTGAGATTGATGATGATGAATGGGTCAAAACCCGGTTTGAGCAGTTGAGTTTGATTGATGAGAAAAGATTGGCAGCGGTGTGCCATGGTCAGTTATATCAAAAGAGAATGGCAAGAGCATACAACAAGAACATGCGTCCTCGAAAGTTTGAAGTGGGTCAACAAGCGTTGAAGCGTATCCTTCCAAATCAGGCTGAAGCAAAAGGCAAGTTCGCCCCAAATTGGCAAGGGTTATTCATTGTGACAAGAGTGTTATCCAATGGTGCTTTGTATCTAAGAGATATCGAAGGCAAATATGTAGACATGGCAATTAACTCTGATGCAGTCAAAAGATACTATGTATGATTTTCTTTGGTTTATTGTGGTTGTTTGTATTTGGCATTGTTTCGAAGACTGAAATGACGAAGGCAACTTGTTTTTCTATCCAAATACTTTACTCTTTGTTTTCTCCTTTTTGAGCCTTGTTCATTTTTTTCATACCCCTCTTTTGGAATCACAATAAAAAGAAGAAGAAATAAAATAGAAAAGAAAAATATAAGTGAAAAGAAAAGGCATAATAACAAGGAAAATCGTGTGAACTACGTTTGACCTGATTCCTTTTAAGGATACGTAGACAGCTTTATGGCTCGGTCATAGGGAAATAAAAATTGAAAGATCCCCAAGCAAGAAACTGGGTCAAAAGTTGTGTTGTAATAAGAAATTTGGTTCCAAAAGTTGTAATTCTAACCCATTAAATTTGGTTGAGCTTTGATACCCTTTTCTTTCCAACCATATCCAAAAACCTATATTAATGTCCAAAGAAAGACCTCCCGATCAGTCTTCGAGGGGTGCCAAGTCAAGTAAGTAAAGATGATTCATACCAAAGGCAACACTCCGATTTAAGCAAGGAAATGGAAAAATGAGAGAGTCTTATTAGTGAAAACCCACAAGGGCACTGTAAGGCGACGAAGAATGAGAGAAATGAGAGAGTCTTAGTAGTGAAAACACTTGAAGGGCACTATAAGGCGATGGAAGCTAAGATAAATCCAAAAATGAGAGAGTCTTACTGGTGTAAACCTTCACGGGCACCAGGAGGTAGCAAGGAATAGAAAAAGGGGCATATGAGATAAGGTTAACGGCAAAGATCCGTCAAGGCATCGAGTAGAACAAAGATGATGATTCAGCGAAGAATTGGGTTATGGAAATCTTGAGGCGCGGAGCAAGACGGTTGGAAATTGATTGAAATGAATAGACTGGGTTAATTAATCCAAAATGCACAACATGATCATTGGTATCGTTTATCCCATTCAGACAAGTCCTTTTCTTTTCTCAAACGATCTTCTAATGGGAAGATTTTCTCTTTTATTTTTATTTTTGAAATCATCGCATTTATCTTCTTTTGACTAAGGCTTTTTAAATAATAATTTGATTTTAACGAATGAGAAGGAATTTCTAAGCTTACTACCAGTTGCCAATATGGTGCAAGGCGAAGTGTGGCTAGGACAGGCCGATGATAATGTGATGGGACGTAAAAGGCGTCATTGAAAAATCCGAATGATGGAAGAGTTTAAGATTCCGTGAAAGGTATGAGATCAGTTAAGAAGACTACAAGTGGTAAGCAACAATTGGGAAATTTATGGCTGAGGAGTAGTCAGAGGGTCAAAAATTCTCGACCGAGTACAAGGCAGTCGGACAAAATCAAATATGGAAAGGAGAGAAGGGAAAACCATCCCCAGCAGGAGTATCACAACCAATCACCACACCCTAAACTTACCAGATTTTTCTGTGTTTTGAAACAGGGGCAGGAAATGTTGTGGATGGCGGAGAAATTTTCCGCGAAGGAAGAGCAAGAACCTAACATCCACCAAACTGGGGCAGAAAATTTTCTTTGTTTTGTCTACTTTTGTTGAAGTCAGGCGTCCACCTGGAGAATATGGAACAATAGTTAAAGATTTTGAAGTCAGGCGTCCACCTGGAGAATAAGGAACAATAGTTAAATATTTTGAAGTCAGGCGTCCACCTGGAGAACAAGGAACAATAGTTAAAGATAGTTGAAGTCAGGCATCCACCTGGAGAACAAGGAACAATAGTTAAAGATAGTTGAAGTCAGGCATCCACCTGGAGAACAAGGAACAATAGTTAAAGATAGTTGAAGTCTGGCATCCACCTGGGGAACAAGGAACAATTGTTAAAGATAGTTGAAGTCAGGCGTCCACCTGGAGAACAAGGAATAATAGTTAAAGATAGTTGAAGTCAAGCGTCCACCTGGAGAACAAGGAACAATAGTTGAAGATAATTGAAGTCAGACGTCCACCTGGAGAACAAGGAACAATAGTTGAAGATAGTTGAAGTCAGGCGTCGGCCTGGAGAACAAGGAACGATATTTGAAGATAGTTGAAGTCAGGCGTCCACGTGGAGAACAAGGAACAATAGTTGATGATAGTTGAAGTCAGGCGTCCATCTGGAGAACAAGGAACGATAGTTGAAGATAGTTAAAGTCAGGCGTCCACCTGGAGAACAAGGAACCAAAGTTGAAGATAGTTGAGGTCAGGCGTCCCCATGGAGAACAAGGAACAATAGTTAAAGATAGTTGAAGTCAGGCATCCATTTGGATAACAAGGAACAATAGTTGAAGATAGTTGAAGTCAGGCGTCCACCTGGAGAACAAGGAACAATAGTTAAAGATAGTTGAAGTCAGGCGTCCACCTGGAGAACAAGGAACAATAGTTAAAGATAGCTGAAGTCAGGCATCCATCTGGAGAACAAGGAACAATAGTTGAAGATAGTTGAAGTCAGGCGTCCACCTGGAAAACAAGGAACAAAAGTTGAAGATAGTTGAAGTCACCTGGAGAACAAGGAACAAATAGTTGTAGATTTTAAAGTCAAGCATCCACCTGGAAAACCAGGGGAAGGCAACAACGGTCAAAGGAAGACAATTCAAGTTTTTAAAAAGAAAATAAGTCGAGTTCCACAGGAAGAGAGGAAGTAGTTCAGGATCAACAATGTATCCACCTGACGAAAGAAAGAGCATCTCAAGAATTCGATGCAAGATAACAACAAAGGAATTTCGGAGGAAATACAAGTCGAGGAGGCAACAACAGTCGCAAGAACAAGTTTGAAAATAAATCTTTGTAATTCATAGACTATAGCTTAGTCTAGCTTCTTTATTTTTTAGCACAATGTAATAAGGAGGTCAGTAAGCAGTAGCAGCAGTAACAATGAAATCACAGCTTCATGGTAGTCCCAGCTACCAAAACTTCCCAAACTACATTGACCTGATTCCTTTTTAGCCAAGAATATGTAGGAAACCTTTGAAGCAGAGGTTCGGTCAAATCTTTCAAAAATGCTTCACACGGAGTATTCAAACAGACAAAAACCGCTCGTATCTGCTCACTTTATTTTGCACAAAAACTCTTCGTGTTTCCTGACAAAGAGGGGCAGCTGTGAGCACGAGATTTTTTGCCTCACACGAATCACTCCCAAAAATTCAAAATAAAACAAATTTTTCCTTCTGTGTGCAACTTTGTGAATTTTCGTGGTTTTTAGTTATTGTTTGTATTTGTGTGTATGCATATTTATTTGATCAATTAATAAGAAAATACAAAAATAGGTTGCATTTGCATTTATGATTTAATTTTAAAACTTTGAGTTAAATTGTAAATTATTTATTTCACAATAATTGGAAAATCATAAAAAATAATGCACTTTGCATTTTTAGTGTTTAATTGTGTGATTTTGGTACTTAATTATTTACAATAATTGTTGTTTAGAGATAACTAGTATTCTTAAGTTAATTTGGTTTATACTTTTACGGTTTAATTTTTTAAAAATAATTTAGGAAGAAAGTAAAAGAAAAAAAAAGAAAAGGGAATTGGAATTGGACCAAATTCCCCAGGCCCAATCAAATTTGTCCAAAAAACCCGTCAGGAACCGACCCAAATCAAGACCATGTGTGGTCAAAATCAAGAGTTTCGAAGAAAAGAAAAATTTTCAGAGTTTGGCAGTGTTTAGGTATTTCTGGTTCATCTTTCTTTTTCTTTCTTTTTATTGTTTGTGATTTTTTCTTATTGTTTTTCCTTTTGTGAACTTTGTTTCTCAGCATTTTTAGTTTGTTTAATTTCTGGTTTAAGTAGGTCTGTTCCGTTAAATTTAATTGCATTTGTTTAAACTTCTGATTCCATTATTAAGCAATGGAAAAAGGTTAAGGCTTGGGGTATAAATAGAGATATTCAGACCCTAAGGAAAGAAGACAGAGAAAGACAGGGAAATTCAATCTGCAAACTGAGAGATCAACAGATACACTCAGACCCTAAGAAATATAGAGAGAACCTTGAGAGCATTGAGTGAAAAGAGGATTCTTATATACATCCTAAGATACACTCATATACACTTTCATAGATTGATAGGTGATTTTTTGGTTTTGAAAACACTAGCTTCTGATTCATTTTGGGGGTTTTGAAGTGAAGTGATTCTGGTTTTGTAAGAGTCAGTTTTTAGGGTTATTGAAAAATACTGTGTTGTTAAGCTGATTTCTTGATCAACTGATTCTGCTGGTACTGATTCTTGTTTGTTGTTGACTGCTGCTATCCATTGCTTCCTTATTCACTTCTTTACTTCCAAATTCCAGGTATTTTCTTTGGCTCATAACTGAGGATCAATTGTTGAACATGTACTATATTTGAAATGAGTTGAATGAAGGTTGAATTTAAGTTGATCTTTTTGTTATCTCACTGTCATTATACCCGACTATAGAATTATAGAGAGTAATTAGTTTTCTTTTTTTTGAAACTCTGTGTATAAGAGATTCCTTAGAGTATTTTCATATATGTATTGATAGAATGGACTATGGACTTTAACTATATAGATTCATTCTCGACTTTGTATTTTGGTTTTAACTAGTGCTAGTACTTTGTTGTGTAGTCATCAATATAGAGTATGGCTGAGTTTTCAAATTCAATAAATGTTTGACAGGGTGTTAAGTTATGAGATTTCATTTCATATAAGGATTAGAATCATGTCTCAATTTTGTCATAAAAGCTTACTAATTATGTTTCGGAATTAAAGGATCAGTTATTAAAGTTTGTTCATTTCGTTAAGAAATCAGCAACCTGTGAGTTCAGGGATTCGATCTTGGATTCCCTCTTTTAAATTTAGGGCCTGTTGGTATTCAATAACAAAGCCGACATTTGGGCTCAAGACCAGGCCCAATAAATTGATGCCTTCGTTCATGGGGCATTTCGTATGATACCCTGGACAGTTCCAGGCGTGAGGAATTTGAATTGGGCTCTTCCTTGGGCCCATGGCTTTTAAAAGGCTTGGATCACTATTTTAATCAACTAATTTTAGGATACGCGCGTTGCGTGTGTACTCTATATTAATAAGCATAAACTTTTTAAAATTACGCAAATGCTATTAAACCATGTACTTGAGTTATTCAATATTATTTTAAGAATATAAACTCTGAAAAATAATTAATATTGATCATATTTATCCGATTTAATAGGTAAAACAATTATGAGCCTGAGGGGTGGGCATTGTTTGGGCAAACCCAAAATTCAAACCGAAATCCGAATTTTTTAGATTTTTGGTTTGGATTTTCGGATTACGGATTGGATTTTGGATTTAATTTTTAAATTTTTTTGATTTCGGATTGGATATTGGATTTGGCACTCTGGATTTTTTGATATCCGAGAATTCGAAAATTTTATACTTTATATTTATTCCATTATCTATATGTCAATAATAATAAGTTAAATACCATATCCATTAGATATTATTACATATATGTAATATTAATTACTAAGTTACAGTCACAATACTTTCTATTTGGACATGGTTTTACTATTACTACTTCTTACCACCCGTGTTAATATCTCTATTGCATTTTCTTGATAGTAATTTCATTACTTGAATACTTTATTTGGTTGATTGCGGTGAGAATGAGTAACTTTTCAGGAAATTTAATATGAGTACTTCATTTGTATATTCATTTTTATAAAAAAAAAGAAACATATCGACTTATAAGCTCAAAATCGGAAATTCAAAATATCCAACCCGATTAATCTGAAACCGAACTTAAAAAATCTGATCCAATCCGAGCTTATTTGGATTGGATTTGGATTGTCATTTCTTCAATTTGAAAACAGAAAATCCAAACCGAAATTCTATATTTAATCCGAACGCCCATCCCTATAGTTTGGCTTAGCTGATTTAGAGCAGCTAATAAGCATTATGTGCTGAAAAGCACTTTTAAGTGTTGAATCTGATTTAAAAAATAAGCAGTTACGTGTTTGGATAAAAGTACTGAAATCAATAATATGCATCTGAAGAACTGGGTATACGAAGAGTTTTATTTTAAAAGAAGTATTTAGGGATAGAATAGTAAATATTTTGGTCAAACTTAAACTGCTTATAAGCTGAAATTTGATAAGTTGGGGGAGACCAACTTATGACTTTTGGCTTATTTTTGGCTTATAAGCACTTTTAATTTTACCAAATGGGTAGATCAGCCAAAAAGTACTTATAAGCCTGTTTGACCAGCTTATTATAAGCTTAGCCAAATACCCTCCATGCCACACACAAGAAATCTAATGCTTTATTATAACTTCAATATGCATTTGCTTTAGTAGCTTATAGTCGAATATATAGCTAGCGTTTGACCATAGATCCCAAATTTATTTTGAAAAATCTGACTTGGGTGAAGTTTGATTTGAAGATGAAAATGTGTTTGGACATACGTTTTCAAAACATATTTTCCAACTTTATTTTGAAAAAACATGTGTATAATTCTCAAATTTTGGGATTTTGGCCCAAATTCAGCTCAATAACTGATTTTGGAATTTAAAATTTTTTATTTGGAATTTGGCCAAAATATGAGCAAAATTTATGGCCAAACATGAGTTTTGATCTCAAATTTATTTTGGTCAAACGGGGCTATAGTATGTTGACTTGTACTTAAATATAATGAGACAATACTATGTTCTCCGTTGTCTTAGAAATATGAATTATATTTGCTCAAGAACCTAATATGAACTTCATCTTATTCCTGTTGGAACTCAAATTGTACGAAAAATTAAAAAGAGATTTCATATTATTAGTTTAGTTATCATACGAAGAATTTAATTGTATGATAATATTCAAATCCAACTAAATTTATTTCAAGATCGAAATATAATAATCATAAAAAATTTAAGATAAAAAATAAATAAAAGAACAGTCCAGTGCATTAAACTCCTGCTATGCGGGGGGGGTCAGGGTAGGACCGGACCATAATGGTTTATTATACACAACCTTAAAATAGAAAATTAATGCTTATCATTATTTTACTGTAGACATCCAACAATATTCAGATAATGAAATAATTTTCTTAGATGCTTAGAATTAATTTTAAAAAAAAATAGTAAAAATAGAGTGTATCCTAATTGTACAGATTAATTTTATCTTCCGGTAAAGGCTTGACATTCGAATTTAGCTACAATTGAAAGTTTAAGATCTTTCATTCCAATGCAAATTCAGTTTTATATTACTTGCTATTTTGAACTATTCATATTTTTAAGCTGGAAATAACTTTTAAATATTTGCTTTGGAAAAAAAAAGTTAAAAAAAAGAAAGTAAAACTGTATGAATTTAGAATCCTAAATATAAGTTTATTTTTTATGTTTTAAATATTGGCAATATCCAATTCAAACTCTTTATTTTTTACTTTTAAAAATTTGAAGGATTTTTACAAAAGAGATTTACTTTGCTTTGGACGGTAACTTAGTAATTTTGATTTAAGTACTTTGCTTTGGACGGCAATTTGTTAACTTAAGGACTTTCGCATAATTCAAATAAGGAAAAAAATAATAAGTAAATTATTAGATGATTTCAAAGTCCTAACAAGTAGAGAAATAATTAATGACTATTTTGTCTTATATGAAATTAATTTTTAGAGGGTATAAAAGGCGAACGATATTTCGCTTAGGGCCTTTGTGCTTTTAATATAGTATAGATGTTTTTTTTATGATTTAAATGGAGCATTGGGCCTCCCAAGCTTGGAGGCAGAGTTAAATTGAGGACCTTTTCGGTAAATGAGAATATGACTTTGTTTGGGGGGCTGGGCTTAATCTCGGGGTCAAATCTTCTTAAATATTTTAGATGTTAATTGATTTTTAATGCTAATTATGCAAACCCTTTAACCAAAAATATGAGTGGAGCCATAATAGATAATAATAGTCCATGTGTTTTTCAATTATTAGTTAGGACATCCTTAAAAACAACCATAATAGATAATAATAGTCCACGTGCTTTCCAAATATTAGTTAAGACATCCTTAAAAACAAAGTGGAGAGGCGCCGTGCCAAAATAAAATTACAAACTACGTGGTCCTCATTTTAATTAAATTTCAAATCAACCTTAGAATTCAGGGCGTGCCATTTAGCAAATTCCATGGCCCTCGCAAAGTTGAAATGCGTAGTTGCTTTAGGCGCGTATTTTATTAATATTATTTTCTTAAATCCGGGTGCACATTTCATGTGACCCAAATCCAAATACCAAAACGTTGAATAAAATATGTTCCGGATGGCGCGTGCATTTCATGTGACGCAATCCAAAGACATATTTGAAAAACGTTCAATATTCTTTTAAAAATTAATTAAAAGCAGTAAATAAGTAAAAATGCATATAGGTCAAAACATGTCGTAAATCAGATAAGTACGCCAAATATAACAATTGAGTGACCGTGCTAGAACCACGGAACCCGAGAATGCCAAACACCTTCTCTCGGGTTAGTAAAATTCCTTACTTAGATTTTTGGTACGCAGACTGTTAAATAGAGTCAACCCTTTCCTCGATTCGGGATTCAAACCGGTGACTTGGGACACCATAAATCTCCCAAGTGGTGACTCTAAATTTTTTAATAAATGAATCTCGTTTCGATTGTCCTTTAATTGGAAAAACTCCCTTTATTGTACCCTTCGGGGGTATAGGTAAAAAGGAGGTGTGACACCAGCAGGCCCCTTTGGTTTGCTTACTGCCTCGATTTAACTCGTATTGTATCGCTACACTTAACATTTTTAGCATCAACTGCCCCTAATAACTAGTTTGAGAATAAATCACGTATTTTTAGAATTATATTTACAAATTTATTTGTTGTTACCATTTTCAAGGTAAACACTTAAATATCTAATCCTGGGACTAAGTGTCCTAGTTTAATCCCAAAACTTTCTCGAAGACAAACCAACAGCCCCCGCAAGTCATATAACAACCAATACATAGGTAAATATAAAATATAAGAAAGGGGGCTAAAACATTCAAAACGATCGACGAGATTGTTACATTTTCCCTATCTTAAACAAATGTTCCTCCTTGAATGAGTCTAGAATCATACCTAAGGTCTTAAAAAGGTGAGGATATCTGCTTCGTATCTCCTGCTTGGTATCCCAAGTAGCCTCCTCGATTGGCTGACCTCTCCGGTGAACCTTCGCTAATGCTATATTCTTCGATCTCAACTTCCGAACCTGCTGGTCCAAGATGGCCACCGGCTCCACATCATAAGACATATCTTCATTGAACTGCACCGTGATGAATTCTAATACATGTGACAGATCCCCATAATACTTTTGGGGCATGGAAACATGAAATACTAGGTGAAACCCCGATAAACTAGGTGGCAAAGCAAGTCTATAGGGAACTTCTCCAACTCTCTCTAACACCTTAAAAGGACCAATAAATCGATGTCTTAACTTTCCCTTCTTCTTAAACATCATCACACACTTTATGGGTAAAAATATGAGTAGAACTCTTTTGTCTGGACTGCGTTGTATGAAGTCGCTCCTGAATTAGCTTCACCTTCTCCAAAGCATCACGGACCAAATTAATGGCCAATAAACTAGCCTCTCAGGCTCAAACTAACCAACCGGAGAATGATATTGCCTCACATATAAGGTCTCATAAGGAGCCATATTAAGATTACATGTATTTAATTGTTCACAACTTTTTCTCAATTTCATTAAGAGTCATTCGTGTCATCCGCAATATAATATTCTACACTTTTTTTAACTCAAATTATTGTTGAAAAAATAACTGAATTGATCATGATTACATTTGATAGAAAAAAATTAAGCCAGACAATACAATTAAAAAAATCTTGCCTAATACACAACATATTATGCCATCTTCAATTTCTATAACTATTTATGATATTCCATACTCCTGCCTCATGGGCAAAACAAATTTATGCACACATTATAACTAGTACTAATGGCTGACATAAATTTTGCCCATTAAATTTTTCTAAATTGTGGTAATTCTTTAAATATTTTATTAAGGCGGGCCAAAATTATAAGATCATTCCTTACCACGTCCTGTTTTTGTAATTAATTCCTTTTTTATGGAAGGTGAAGTTAAATTATGAGCCTGCTTGGACATGCTAATTAAATAAAAGCTGCTTTTAAGCATTTGTACTAAAAAGTACTGAAGTGATGGAGCTTAATTTAAAAAGAAGAAGTTACGTGTTTAACTATAATGGCAGAAACTAAATATAAGCAGTTGAGGTGTTATGCGAAAAAATGGTGATAAGCACTATTTTATGTTAAAATATCTAAGTATAATATAATTAAAGTTGTTAATACTAAAAATAAAGTAATTATTCCAAGATTTAAATTTTAAATTGAATTTAGTGCAATCAATTTATGTTTCAAGTTTTTAACATGTAATTCCACGCCCTTGTCCTGTTCGTGTATCTGACCTTTCGTTTGACACATACAGTTGAAAAAGGCTCTTGTATGGCCTCCGGTCCGCATCAAGATCACTCTTAAACCTTTCTAGATTTCTATCACGATTTCGACCTTTGAAGACACCGAAAAACCCATCCGATATCATCTTCTATCCTAATTTTGCATTCATAGTGGTTATGGACATCAACACATGTAGTTGCTTGAAATTTCAACAAACTTTCTTTCAACTTCCTCGAGGCATTAGAGCTTTAGGGATTGAGACCCCAGGTAAATTCTTAGGTTGCCCATTTATCCGGTACTGCCAGTAAATAACATTCTCTCCTTTTGAAACCTAATCACGAACTCTCGCAACAACCCTGAGTCTCCTTGAGTGATTATGAAAATATCTGATTTTCTAACTTGAACTTTCCTCGCTCCGGTGTGCGCTTTGATTAAAAAATATTCAAGCATTTTAAAAAAACCAACTGAGTGTTCGGGTAAAAGTAAATACCATGTTAAAGCCCCTTTCTTTAGAGTTTCTCCAAATTTCTTTAGCAAGATTGATTCGATCTCATGTGGAGCCAAATCGTTTCCCATTACAGCTGTGGTATAAGTTGTAATGTGTTCATGTGGATTCAATGTTAAATTGTATTTTGGAATATATGGCATCTTGAATCTCCATGGGATCAACACCAGAGCTGCAATAGGTTTGAATGGAAATTGAATATACTTCTTCGAGTCTTGGCCTTTCAAGACTAGAGGTGCCCCAAGGATCTGATCCATCCGAGTGTAAAATTTATTAGCGTTCTGATCTATTAGAGAAATTATTTTCCTCATGAACCTCATGAGCTCGGTCATGAAAGGATTGTCACTTTCAAAATCAGAGAAACCCTGGAATTAACAAATATGGGCAATCCTGAGCCAAATCCTCTTTTCCATAAACAAACCAAGATTCAGAAAAAAAGGATAGGTGTAGAGACTCAATGGAAGCTATTCTAATCTATGTTGTTTTCATTTCCAAATCTATTACCTGCACTGCCTGCTTGATTGTTATTTGATCTAAATTCCCCTTTGGTAACAGTGTTACTGGTTCTTGGTACCGTTTGATTTATAAGCACGCCAAGAGGGGCTCGAACTCCACCATTTGAATTGTTTGAAGCCACCGATAATACTTGTTGAAGCTCATTCATTATTCGGGCCTGTCTTGAGAGATGGTTCATAATTTTTTGTTGTCTTGCTCTAAATTTTTTTACGATATTGTCCACGTGCTCGTTATCCAAATTATCAGAGTTGGACTCCTCACACATCGAGCATTTCTTTCCACCCGGCTCGGAGTTGATTCATTCTCACCAATATGGGTTTCACTTGTTGAATCATCCTATTGAGCACCCTCGTGCAAATTGTCCACATGTCCGTTGTTATTGTTAACACCAACATTGAGCAAGTTGCTGACATTATTGTGTGCCATAACTAGAGTATGCTTAACACAGAAAAACCTTTAAAGTACGTTAGTATAAGATAAATAGATCAAAATAATACCACAATTGTCTATGTCCCACAGTGAGCGCCAAACTGTTTACTCCCAAAAAAAGTACAATTAAATTTATAGACACGTGGATTAGATTGACCGAATTTAGTAAAGCAACAAAGTATAAACGAAATAAAATAAATATAATTAAAGAAAGAACAAGCTTGGACTTCAGATTGATCCCACAAGAACCAAGATTACTTGAAAAATCTCAATAACACTCGTATAAAGCTTAAATGAGAGAAAAATATTAGCCTTTGTAATTGAGGTATTTCGCCTCCTTCAATGACTACAAAGTTGCTTTTTATATTTAAACTTGCGGAGACAAGATTCTTAAATCATGCTTCTTAAAGATAAATAAAATACTCTCTTGATGGTTACACAATATTCTGAAACAAATGCTATAATTTTTATAACGGTTGCTCTTTTAATGATGTTGTATTGGAAAAAATTGAGTTTACATATTAAAGTGATGACATGTCATGACACGTAGATCAATCAAAGAGTTATGATTGGCAAAGAGATACGAGTTGCAACAAATACGAGTAGAGTCATAGAAAGAGGCACGAGCAGTTATTCAAAAAACTCAGCACCCGTACCTATTTAAGTCCAAGAATTAAGGAGAATGAACTTGACGGTACAAGGGAGTGCAAATACAGTATTTAATGAGCCTTAAATACTAAAAACGTTAGAGAATCTGTATTAAATACAATGATCATATAACGTAGCATTTAATGTCTTTAATTGTCTATAATGGCCCTATTATAAAAAAGGCAAAACACATATCTCCAAAATAGCTATAAAAGGGACAGCAACAATATCCCAGTATAATCCCATCAGTGGGGTCTGGGGAGGGTAGTGTGTACGCAGACCTTACCCCTGCCCCGAGGGGCAGAGAGGCTGTTTCCAGGAGACCATCAGCTCAAGAAAGCATCAAATGGCAAATATATTAGTACTATCGATAAACTCATAATAGAATAACATAAAATGCATTACATAACATAAAATAACCTAAAATAGCAAAAATAACAGCAATATAAGGAAATACAGGAAATACGAGCGAGATGGAAGATAAACTAATATCCAACATATAGAGCCCTGCATTAGTAGCTGATGAGTAACATCATAATCCTAACTTCTACCGGCTAGTCTAACTCTAGTGCGCTGTAGTAATATTCACAACTTTTCCCTAGTGCTGCATTGTGGGCCGGGTCTAAACGGGCCTAACGGGCTGGGCTTTGAGGTCCCGGGCTTAGTGGGCCTGGGCTCTGGCGGTCCCGGGCCTGGTGATCCGGTCTTGGTGGGCCTAATGGGTGGAACCGGCCCATGACGGGCCTAAGCCCACTGTGGTCCTGGGCTTAGCGGGTCGCGCTCGTGGGCTTAGCGGGCCTAATGGGCTTTTTTTTAAAACTTTTTTTGCTTAATGTAATTTCTTGTAAACCATATATGTATGTATATATATAAATTGCTCTTATATATGGATATATAAATATATGTAGTATGTATAATATAGAAATATAATTAATAAAGTGTTTGACGAAAAAGTAAAATAACGAAATAATAGTAAAACTAAATTGGCATGCTTAATAAATTAATAACAAAGTACAACATGAAGCATAATACCCTCAACAAAACAAAGTACAACATGAAGTAAAATAACACAAATTGTTGAAAAATCTTAAAAACGAAAGCGC
>MU735547.1:34806-55056 GCA_026770625.1 Nicotiana glauca
TCTCATAGTGTTTTTTTAAATAATATGTTTTACTACCTAATCAAACACCGGAAAATAACAACTTGTTTGATGGTTGTTACTTATTATATTGTATCGTATTGTTACTTTAAATACGATGTTTGTTTCGGTAGTTACTTAAATTTTATTGTATCGTACTGTTAAATCCGTCGTTATGTAATGACGAAATATGCCACTTTATATAACGACTAAATTGGTGTGATTGCGCCGTTATCTTATCTTTTTCTCTCATCTCACCCTTCATTATTATTAAATAATTTTATTTTATATTTACCCTACCTTTTATATAATAAATTTATCCCGTATCATAATTTTTCTTTATAATATTGCAAGTTTATTCTTCATATTGCTGGTGCATGATATCGTGAAACAACGACAGACAATACATTCTATCCAAACATTGTATTTATCAAACGATACAGTATAATACTGTAACGATCCGACCGATCATTTTGAGCTCTAGCGTGGCGTTCAGCAGAGTGAGGCCATGAACAACTTTATTTTAGGTATTATGACTTGTGCGTGTGGTCGGAATTGAACTTCAGAAAGTTCGGAGTTGATTTGGAAAGAAAATTCTCATTTCAGAAGCCTTAAATTGAAAGAATTTACTAAGATCGGAACTTTGAGTAAACGACCTCGGAATCAAGATTTGAAGGTTCCAACAGGTCCGTATGACGATTTTGGACTTGGGCGTATGCCCGGATCAGATTTTGGATAATCCGGGAGCGATATGACGCATATTGTGGAAGTTAGCATTTTGGAAGAAATTTTATAAGTTTGGTTTGAAGACCATTTTAGTGTTATCGATGTCCGTTGGGATTCCGAGTCTAGGAGTAGCTCCGTATGGTAATTCTGGAGTTGCGAGCGCGATCGAAAGTGAATTCGGAGGTCCGTGGGTTATTTTGGAGTCATTTGGCTAAAGACAGAAATTTGAAGGTTTTTGAGAAGTTTGACCGGAAGTGGACTTTTTAATATCGAGGTCAGAATCCGATTCCGAAAGTTGGAGTAGATCCGTAATGTCGAATATGGCTTGTGAGCAAAATTTGAGGTCAATCGAATGTGATTTGATAGGTTTAAACATCGAGAGTAGAAGTTTGAAGCTCTAAAGTTCATAAAGCTTGGATTGGAGGTCGATTCGTGGTTTTAGCGTTGTTTGCGATGATTTGAGACCTCGAGCAAGATCGTAATGTGTTTGGGACTGGTTGGTATGATTGGTTGGTGTCCCGAGGGCCTCGCGAGGTTAATGAATCGAAAATGGGATTTTTGAAAGGGCTGAAGTTGCTAGTTGCTGATATAACCGCACCTGCGAAATTTGGACCGCAGGTGCGGAGCCGCAGAAGCGGCCAGAAGAGCCGCAGATGCGGTTTTGGCTAGAAGTGAAGAGACCGCAGATACGGTCATGGAGCCGCAGAAGCGGGACCGCACCTGCAGTGGACGAGGCGCAGAAGCGAAAAAAGGGAGCCTGGACGAAACCGCAGAAGCGGTAGATTGGCTTGCACCTGCGGAACCGCAGAAGCGGTCAAGGGACCGCAAGTGCGGAAATGCTGAAGGCAGTGAGGTTCTTTTAAATCGATGGTTGGGTTCATTTCAACCCCATTTTCTTCTATTGAGCCGATTTTGGAGCAACTTTGAGGTGCTATTTTCACCACCAAGCATGAGGTAAGTAATTTATGCTAGTTTTGAGTTAAATACATGATTATATACGGATTTGGACATGAAAATTTGTAGAAAACTTGGGGTTTGAGGGAAAACCTAGAAAATTAATATTCTTGAAATTTGACCACAATTTTGGGTATGAAATTTAGAGAAAATCATATATTTGAGTTCGTGAGTTCATGGATAAACCTTATATTCGAAATTTTTTGGAATCGGGCATGTGGGCCCCAGGGCATTTTTGTCAACTTTTCGATCGGGGTTAGGAATTGTTATAAATTGGATTGTAATGAGTAATTGATCATATATTAATGGATTTGCATGATTATTGGCTAGCTTTGGAGCAGTTAGCCTTGATTCAAGTCTTCGGAAGGGCGTGGGATGCCGGTTATGGATCTTCGGAGCGAGGTGAGTCTCCTTTCTAACCTTGTAAGAGGGAATTATCCCCATAGGTGAGTTAATTGGTTATGTGCTCCTATTTGGGGGGGCTACGTACGCACGAAGTGACGAGAGTCAGTGCGTAGCTACTATTATGCTTAAGTCCGGGCAGTTTAGGGCCCAAAAGAATTCTTTCTTGTAATGCTTGCAACCTTGTTGACAAACTGAAAATGCTTAAAACATATCGAACGTGTAAATGAATTTCTAAAAAAAGGTGCTAAATATCATTTCTTGACTTTTGAAAGAAAAACTTGCCTTTTCTTGAATATTTGCTCCTTGATGAATTATTGATTTGATTGTTTGAATGTGTTTATCTATTGTAGAACAGGCCGAACGCCTCAGTAGATTAAATAGATGCATCTATGGTTCGCGCCATTCGACCCTCTGGCAGTGCAGAGTTTAAATATTGTTGGATCGGGCCGTGCGTCCTCGGCATGATTTATGCATGCTTGTATTGTTGCCTTAAACTTATTAAAGTTGTTACTGCATCTTCCTAGCTTGAGAATATTTGTATAAATGATGAAAAGGAATTTTGAAAATTTCCTATAAAAGAAATAATTGTTTACTTGTTTCATTCTATTTGATTAAGATCATGTTTATAAAAATCTACGATTTAATGTGTTGTGGATATCACATTATTGGACCACTAGTAAGTGTCGAAGTCGACCTCTCATCATTACTTCTTCGAGATTAGACGGGATACTTACTGAGTACACGTTATTTTCGTACTCATGCTACACTTGCTGTGCATTTTTGTTGCACATGCACGTATACTTCTAGAGGCCTATTGGGCGTAGCAACATGGATTATACGGGGACTAGGTGAGCTGCATTTTTCGGGATGACCCGCAGCTAGTATAGTCTCTTTCAGTGTATTATATTTACTTCCTGTCCAATTTGTATTCCGGGCGGTTGTTGTATTGTATTGCTTCCTAGAAATAGCTCATGCACTTGTGACACCGGGTTCTGGGAATGTCTATGGGTTTATTCAGAATTTAAAAGTTGTTAAATGTTTCATTTCTTATTTAGTGAAATTTACTATGTATAGTTTAGATGTATAAAAGAAGAGATTTTAGAAATATTTAAAGCGAGAATTTAATTAAATAATTTAGTTGGCTTGCCTGACAGCAGTGTCTGACGCCATCACGACCCTTAGTGGATTTTGGGTCGTGACAACATGGTATCAAAACAGTAAGTTCCCTTAGGTCTCACGAGTCATAATCAAGTCTAGTAGAGTCTCGCGGATCGGTACAGAGACGTCTGTACTTATCTTCAGGAGGCTATAGGGCTGTTAGAAGTACTTCCCTTCTTGATTCCTCATCGTGCGATTTGATTCCTCGAGGCTTATGCCCTTGTTTCCTTCCTACTCAACCTTTCGCGACGCGAACCGCTGATTATAAATCGAGTATTGAGGGATTGTAATGGTACTACCAATGTGGTGCGGGGTATTTCTCCCAGCGGGGCTATTTGAGCTATTATCGTCGCCTTATGGAAGGATATTCTGTCGTTTCAGCTCAATAGCGGTACTTTTGAGAGCTCTGAGGCTAGGGACAATTTGCCATGATACTTATGAACGATTGTTCCGCAGTATTGATATGATTGTGGGATGTTTGCCTTCGTGTCAGGGCAGTGAATGACTAGAAGGGAGGTTTACTCAAAACATGATCTAGTGATTCAGTAATTATTCCTGGCAGGGGAAAAATAATTGGCCTATGAATGTCCAGATTTGAGGGTGATGGAGTAACGAGACTTGGAATTTTCGAGCGTGGTGGAATTTTTGTCTGCGATATAGTGTCGTCGTCCTCGATTGTACGCATTAAGTTCGCCGATTTTTTGGTATTTGGCAATTCGCCCTTGGGGCAAGATATTGTGAAATAATATTGGGGAAACGGCTGTCAGAGATCACAGGGTACGGTGGTTCAGGATTGAATTTGTATTTCTAATACTGACAACTCGAGAAAGATGATCTTCGGAAAGGTTTTAAAGTGAGTAGTGGTCTGTTTGTTCAAATGCTACCAAGATAGATTTCGATATAAGGCATTAGCTGGGCAGCAAAGGATGAGGAAGGACGTGTTGAAGTGTCATGCAATGGTCAAACTTTCAGAAAGCCAGGTGTAAGAAGCGGAAGTCGAGTAGTTTCTTAAAGAAGTGAGTCTGCCCAAAGTAGGAGAGTGGCAGAGTAGTGTGTGGATTCAGTGGTTGGGCCTACGAACTTAATTTGAAGTGTGAACTATTATGCGTCAGGAGATTTGATATAAGGGGAATGAGCTGATTGAAATGAAGAAGGATACAACCTAACTTTGAAATGGAGGGATGTTGCAACACATTTGGTTGATGTCCACATGAGGCGAATGGACTTGCGCAGCTAGAGAGTGAGCTCGGGCTCAGGTGGGTTATTTCCTGTGAGCAAGTTAGCGGTCGCGTGGTTGGCGAAGCTTCTGCGAAGAATTCTAATGGTTATGTTGCAAAAGGATTGGTCGTGTGAATGTGGTTGATGATTCAGAATATAAAAAGGGGGGGGGGGGTTCAGAAAGATTCCGAGAATTATTGCGGTCGATTGCGCATGGTTATATCAATAAGGGACAAAGAATACTGGTGAATTCCAGAGATGGTGTATCAGTGGCTTCAAGCTAAGTAAAAGAGTCCCACCGCCTATGATTGGGTTGCATGGTTAACTACTTGCGAGGTTTCTGGTTATTAGCATATTGATGGGATACGTCAGCAACGGGAAAAGAACATAAGTGGCAATTCGAGCAAGGGAATTGTTAAAGGTGTGCTACGGTTGGCCTTATTGGCTCATGTTCAGACTTGGGGAAAGATTCAGGATTTATGCCTTGTATAAGTATGAGTTTCAAGGGAAGTGATTCTGCCGGGTACTCCGTCGAAAGGGTATGCTTGTGCTAAAAAAATTATGGAGTTGATTATATTCGGGCCAAGTTAGAGCGGGCGGCTCTCAGCAACGGTCCTAGTGGATTCAAAGGGGTAAGGCGTGGTGCCTAATAATTTCGAGCTTATAGGTACAGTTAAGAATCAAGCTTTGTAGCAGCTTATGAGAAGGAGCCCAGAATGTTCTATGATGTTATGACCTACAATGTAGCGATTAGGAGGTCTGAAGTGGTTCGTGGGATTTGAGACAGCATGGTTTCGTGATTTACGGTCACTCGGGATGAGTGCGGGTGAAGTGTGTTATGTGTTGAATGGAGTTATTATTTCTAAGGCAATCAAGGATAAATTGGAAGAAGGTAGGTTGGTTAGCCATATTTGAATTGGAATATTGGTGGTAATGATTAGTTCCTTCAAAGTGATCAAGTTATGCAAGTGAGTGGTGTCAGTACGTGTGAGGTTTGTCGGCCGCTGTAATCAATGCTATTAAGAAATATCCTACTGTTATGGCCTGTTACATGTAGGCAGATCCTGGAGGGACCTTGGTGGCTTAGACCCCTACTTATAGATTGGAATATTCTATGTTTATGAGAATTTACCTACGTGTCGCTATGGTTCTTCGGAAGTGAGTTAAGTGAAAAGCTTGTATATGATGAATGTTAATCTATTAGTGGTTCCGGAGTTATGATGAGAATCATGTTCTATCGTATACTGGCATGTTAGGTGCAGTGAGTGGCATGGAATTTGAAGTGAGGATCAAGGTTGCAGTTCGGTGTTGACAAAGGATATCACGAGCTCGGACGAGCAGGAAAAGAGTTTCGATGTTTAAAGTAAGCTGGTATTGTCTTTAGCATCACCCAAGATCGATGTTTTGAGAAAGGGCTTTGCATCCTGGTTATGGATCCTTGATCGCTTTTCAGCATGAGTACGGCCAGTGGTTTGGATATGCAGACCTGTTATCTCTTATAGAAGGTTGTGGGAGCGTGTCCTCGGGAGGATGGTATAAGTGTGGCATGTAGCCACTCGATTGATTTAAGAGTTAAACTAAGTATGAAGATCGTAGTGATGTCGTTAGATTGAGAATTGATGTCTGGAGGGCACTCGGTTCATCGGGTTATGGACTGTGGAGATTACTCCGGTTATGACGATTGTCCTTATGTGTTATGAGAAAAGGGGAGTATTTATAGACCTTTGAAAGTTTATTGGCCTAATTCACTATGATCAGAATCAGCTTGAGGTATGTGGATGGGTTTAAATGTGAATATGAGCTCTATATCAGGCCAGATGTGTTCATTTCAGTAATGTACTTCTTATGGAAGAGTAGTCAGGGTGTTATTTCGTCGCCAGTTATTTCATGTAATGATGTATTACGTCGTGCGTGTGTGAGATGGCTTGGTGATTTTCTTATGTGTTAAGGTTCCACGTAGAGATGATATTATATGAGCAAAATGGCTCTTGAGATTCAGATCGTATATCGCACCTCAGTTGTGCTTGAGTTTTTAGCTTATAGCGCTATATGTTCCCTCAGGGATGTTATTATGCACTTAGCGTGCTTATGACTTATATTCGGTATTTTGTTGTAATGAGCAATTTAGCTCGATGTGCATCTCCTTAGGTGAGTGTTATGTGTGGATCGTGTAGTACACCGCCATGGGTATGTTATTTGGATCAGGTTGCGCGCCGCTACAGTGTGGTGTTGAATGCAGTTTTCATACTTCATCTTATGTGTGTTTGTTTCCCATTTTCTGAGGGAAGTTCATATCAGTTGCGCGAATGAGTAGTTCCTTCTAGAGTTCGTTTCCCTTTGTATCACGTTCGAATTGATAGCCTATTAGCATATTGTGGCAGCATATGAGACTTTTGATCATGTCCGAGGTGGCTTATTGCCTGAGCAGTTCGTATTGGGTGAGACAAGATCATTGTGATTAGGAACAGTGCAATTCGATTTTATGAAGTGTATTAAGGAGCTAAGATCATTATTCGGCCCAAGATGAGCTGACAGTTCTTGTCAGGAGTATAAACCCAATGAGTTGTTGATTCGACAGTTACTTATAAATTTATTCGCATCTCTTCCGTCGTGACGGTGTTGTAAGAGTTAGATCAAGACCTATATAGGTCATGAATTGCAATGGGAGCATCAGATTCATGGAATTTTGATTGATTTGATCGAAGAATGTTATTGTGGTTCGGTGAGTCAAGTGGTGCAAGTTGTGAATTCAGCTAACGTACGCGGGCATGTTTTGGTGCTGCGTGTAGTTATTGATGCGGTGAGCGTATGTTGGAGCAGGCCTGGCAGAGAATTTTGGATGTTGGAATTGGGCACTAAGACTTATTTGCTTAAATGAAAAAGGATGTCATCAGACTGATCGAGCTAGGGTGCTCAGTTGAGTAGTGGTAGCACGGGTAGGTGCTCGAGGTGTTAAACAGTGAATTCGGACAACCCCAGCACAGTTCTTAGCACGTTCAAGGACGAACGTATGTTAAGTGGGAGAGAATGTAACGACCCGACAAGTCGTTTTGAGCTCTAGCGCGCCATTCAGCAGAGTGAGGCCATGAACAACTTTATTTCAGGTATTATGACTTGTGCGTGTGGTCGGAATTGAACTTTGGGAAGTTCGGAGTTGATTTGGAAAGAAAATTCTCATTTTAGAATCCTTAAGTTGAAAGAATTAGCTAAGATCGGAACTTTGAGTAAACGACCTCAGAATCAGTATTTGAAGGTTTCAACAGGTCCGTATGATGATTTCAGATAGGGGCGTATGCCCGGATCGGATTTTGGATAACCCGGGAGAAATTTAGCGCCTATTGTGGAAGTTAACATTTTGGAAGAAATTTTATAAGTTTGGGTTGAAGACCATTTCAGTGTTATCGATGTCCGTTTGGGATTCGGAGTCTGGGAGTAGCTCCGTATGGTGATTCTGGAGTTGGGAACGCGATCGAAAGTGAATTCGGAGGTCTGTGGGTCATTTGGAGTCATTTGGCTAAAGACAGAAATTTGAAGGTTTTTGAGAAGTTTGACTGAAAGTAGACTTTTTGATATCGGGGTCGGAATCTAATTCCAAAAGTTGGAGTAGGTCCGTAATGTCGAATATGACTTGTGAGCAAAATTTGAGGTCAATCGGACGTGATTTGATAGGTTTAAACATCGAGAGTAGAAGTTTGAAGTTCTAAAGTTCATAAAGCTTGGATTGGAGGTTGATTCGTGATTTTAGCATTGTTTGCGAGGATTTGAGACCTTGAACAAGTCCGTAATGTATTTTGGGACTGGTTGGTATGATTGGTTGGGGTCCCGAGGGCCTCGGGTGGATTTCGAATGGTTAACGGATTGAAAATGGGATTTTTGAAAGGGCTGAAGTTGTTGGTTGCTGATATAACTGCACCTGCAAAATTTGTACCGCAGGTGCGAAGCCGCAGAAACGGCCAGAAGAGTTGCATATGCGGTTTTGGCCAGAAGTGAAGAGATTGCAGATGCGGTCATGGTGCCACAGAAGCGGGACCGCACCTGCGATGGACAAGGCGTAGAAGCGGAAAAGGGGAGCCTGGAGGAAATCGTAGAAACGGTAGATTGGCTCGCACCTGCGGAACCTCAGAAGTGGTCAAGGGACCGCAAGTGCGGAAATACTGGAGGCAGTGAGGTTCTTTTAAATTGAAGGTTGGAATCATTTCAACCACCCTATTTTTTTCCATTGAGCCGATTTTGGAGAAACTTTGAGGTACCATTTTCACCACCAAGCATGAGGTAAGTAATTTATGCTAATTTTGAGTTAAATACATTATTATATATGAATTTGGACATGGAAATTTGTAGAAAACTTGGGGTTTGAGGGAAAACCTAAAAAATTGATATTCTTGGAATTTGACCACAATTTTGGGTATGGTATTTAGAGAAAATCATATATTTGAGTTCGTGCGTTCATGGATAAATCTTATCTTCGAAAATTTTCGAAATCCGGGCATGTAGGCCCGAGGGCGTTTTTGTCAACTTTTCGATCGGGGTTAAGAGTTGTTATAAAAGTGGATTGTAATGAGTAATTGATCATATATTAATGGATTTGCATGATTATTGGCTAGCTTTGGAGAAGTTAGCATCGATACAAGTCTTCGGAAGGGCGTGGGATGCTGGTTATGGATCTTCGGAGCGAGGTGAGTCTCCTTTCTAACCTTGTAAGAGGGAATTGTCCCCATAGGTTAATTAATTCGTTATGTGCTCCTATTTGCGGGGGCTACGTATGTACGATGTGACGAGAGTCCGTGCGTAGCTACTATTATGCTTAAGTCCGGGTAGTTTAGAGCCCAAAAGCATGCTTTCTTATAATGATTGCAACCTTGTTGACAAACTGAAAATGCTTAAAACATATCGAGCGTGTAAATGAATTTCTAAAAACAAAAAGGGCTAAATATCATTTCTTGACTTTTGAAAGAGAAACTTATCTTTTTCTGAATATTTGCTCCTTGATGAATTATTTATTTGATTGTTTGAATGTGTTTTTCTACTGTGAAACGGGCTGAATGCTTTGGTAGATTAAATAGATGCATCTATGGTTCGAGCCATTCAACCCTCTGGCAGTGTACAGTTTAAATATTGTTGGATCGGGCTGTACGTTCTTGGCATGATTTGCGCATGCTTGTATTGTTGCCTTACACTTATTAAAGTTGTTACTGCCTCTTCATGGCTTGAGAATATTCGTATAAATGATGAAAAGGAATTTTGAAAATTTCCTATAAAAGAAATAATTGTTTACTTGTTTCATTCTATTGGATTAAGATCATGTTTGTAAAAATCTACGATTTAATGTATTGTGGATATCACATTATTGAACCACTAGTAAGTGTCGAAGTCGACCTCTCGTCTCTACTTCTTCGAGATTAGACGGGATACTTACTGAGTACACGTTGTTTTCGTACTCATGCTACACTTGTTTGCATTTTTGTTGCACAGACACGTATACTTCTAGAGGCCTATTGGGCGTAGCAGCATGGATGATACGGGGACTAGGTGAGCTGCATTTTCCGAGACGATCTGCAGCTAGTATAGTCTCTTTCAGTGTATTATATTTACTTCCTGTCCAATTTATATTCCGGACGGTTGGTGTATTATATAGCTTCCTAGAAATAGCTCATGCACTTATGACACCGGGTTCTGGGGATGTCTATGGATTTATTCAGAATTTTAAAAGTTGTTAAATGTTTCATTTCTTATTCAGTGAAATTTACTATGTATAGTTTAAACGTATAAAAGAAGAGATTTCAGAAATATTTAAAACGAGAATTTAATTAAATATTTTGGTTGACTTGCCTGACAGCGGTGTCCGGCGCCATCACGCCCCTTAATGAATTTTGGATCGTGACAAATACAATACAATACGATATATTATGAAACGATGTATAACAACCATCCAAACTAAGTTGTAAGTTAGAAAATACTTAATTTCCAAGAAAAAACATTTTCCTTTAGTGTTCTTTCTCTACATTACAGATGTAGAGGGAGAAATACAATACGATACGATACGATACGATACGATACGATATATTACATTATGAAACGTTATGTAACAACCATCCAAACTAAGTTGAAAGTTAGAAACTACTTAATTTCCAAGAAAAATATGTTCCTTTGGTGTTCTTTCTCTCCATTACAGATGTAGAGGGAGAATTAGATGTTACAGTTACATGATAAGCTAGTTGAAGACCATGGAATTAATTTCACATAAATATTTCTTGCAAAACCATATTCCTTAGATGAATGGCCCTCTCGAAAGCACCCTATACATTATCATATCCTATTAGATTGCAGAAGCCAATTTTATTTACTTGGGTCTTAGACTGTACACCAATCCATATCCCCGAGAGGGAATTAAGTTCATTCATTAAATTAAACGGAAAAGCGTTTAAAATATGCCTAACCTATTGAAAAAAGTTTAAAAATATCCTTCATTCACCTATTGGGCTAAAAATACCCCTCCATTAACCTTTTTGGTTCACTTATGTCCTTTGACCGTTAGTCAATGCTAAATTAATTTTTTTTTTTGTAAAACTTAAGAAAAATTTATTTTGCAAAATAGTTTTGTTTTTTTAAAACTAATGAACCCAATACTCCACTAACTTAGTAAAGTCTATTTTTTCAGTTTTTTAAAAAAAAAATTTTTTTATAAATTTTTTAAAGTATTTTTTATTAAAAATTGGAAAAAAGTTGTAAAAATAGAAAAATTTAAAAAACTGAAAAAAAATATTTTCAAAAACGAAAATATTTTGTTGAAAATATTTTTTTTTATTTTTTTAAAAACGAAAATATTTTATTAAAAATAATGTTTTTCTATTTTTACAACTTTTTTTTAATTTTTAATAAAAAAATACTTTTAAAAATTATAAAAAAAAAACTTTTTTGTAAAAACTGAAAAAATAGACTTTACTAAATTAGTGGACTATTGGGTTCATTAGTTTTAAAAAAACAAAATTATTTTGCAAAATAATTTTTTTTAAGTTTTACAAAAAAAAAATTAATTTAGCATTGACTAACGGTCAAAGAACATAAGTGAACCAAAAAAGTTGATGGGGTATGTTTAGCCAATAGGTGAATGAAGGGTATTTTTAAACCTTTTTCTAGGTTAGGGGCATTTTGAACCCTTTTCCGTAAATTAAATCCATCTCAACCATGACCATAATTGCTAAACAAGGGCCGGATTGCTGTGCTCTTGTTTCATCAACAAGGGCGTGTTTATGGTGTACAATTTAAACTTACTTCACTCATAGCAATTTTTCTCTCAATTACAGCTACTTTATTATTATTTTCCTCCACTTTTCGCCCCTGCACTGCTCTAAAATTCAAACAACAAATCGTAGTAATAATAAAACATTCCTCATTGCAAAGTGAATGAAAAACTGTCGATCCAATCAACCAGATAAGAGAACCAAAAAACAATAAAAAAATCTATTCAATTAAACAAAGTTATGTTAAAAACTATCAAAGGACGTTCTTCTATATGCAGGAATTGGAACAAGAATTAATATGCTAAAAATAAAAAAAATTAAGCACAGATGAATGTCTCAAAGTGGACAAAGGCTATGGTAAATACTCGAGAGAGTCTGGTCGAATAATCTATCTTTTGCAAAACTGAGCTACTATTCTAAACATTGTCTTTATCTTCCACTTGCTCATTTACCAGAGGAATAAACTCTGACTTGTTCTTTGGAGTCCGTGGCGTACGAGGAATCTCTTGAGGCTGCTGTGAGAGAATGTGCCTCACATAACCATAGAATGTACATCCAACAAGTGTTACTCCACAGCCTAAGGCATTCATAGCTGAGATTGGGTTCCGGAATATCAGCCATGAACAAGTAACTGCCACAGCGACCTGTGAAAATGGATCATCGCCACAAGAATTTCATATAGTCTCGATGCCAAAAGACTAAGAAGCAAGAATTTTGTATTAAATTTGATTTCAACATGGAACTTGATTGAACTATTTGACACCTGAATATTAAAAGAGCGGATATCACCTTAAGGTTTCCGGCAACATTGAAAGTGACAGCAGTTGTGGAGTGGATGACATAAAAGATAGAGAAGTTAAGGCAGAAAGCCAGCACTCCAGAGCCAAAAATAATAAACATGGATGGAACCACTGACGGGAAAGTATTTAACCATTCAACAACTCCAGCTCCTTCGAAGAGTAAAGCTGGCAGAGCCAATATCATAGTCGCAAAGGGAGCCATGTAGAAAACTGTGTTTATACTGAAGAACAACAACAAACCAACATTAGTTACAACACTTGGTCTACCAGAGATAGGACCATTGAAAATCTGTAACTCTATGTCATTTCTATTTCTTCTCGACAAACAGTAATAAGTCAATGTTATATGTTTCCATAATAAAACCCTCAGGCGTTGGAGTGGTGGCAATTGACTTGAGCCTTGGGGTATGCTCTCTTTCAAGGTCTCAAGTTCGAAACCCATTGGGTGCAAACAATTTCTGAGGGCCATCGGACTGGGTAAAACCTGAATTAACCGTAGTGCGCTTGCGGGAAACTCCTTGCCGAGGGCTTGTGCACCCCCGGGATTAGTCGGGGCTCATAGAGACTCAGACACCCGGTGCAAATAAAAAAACATATGTTTTCCATAATAAACTAAAGTAGTAAAACACGACAAATCAACAACTGAAAGAGATCTAGTTCATATTAAAAAAGCTTGCTAACAATCAGATTGAAGCTATAGTTTTGCAACTGTTAGTTTAATAATTCAGTATCTCCTTGTCTATAACATATATAAGAAACATAGAGCAAGGCAGATGCAGTATTATCCAAGATGGTTCCTTTTCTTTTTCTTCAAATAGTTCATGAACCACAATTCAATTATGAGAAAAATAAGAATAAGAAATAAGAAAGAATAGCATCCAAGATTTGCTGTTTAGAAGGAAAAAAAAAATAGAGCGACAGAGCCATTTGGTTTACGGTCTAGTTATGCGAGGGTTATAATATGTAGGGATTGTTTATGCAGTGAACATTAATGTATAAATTTTTATGCAGTGAATAATAAAGCAAAGATTGTTATCAAGTGAATAATAATACATTTATTGCTAAGTAGGAATTGCCTAATTTAAGGACATTTTCGTCTTCAAATGCATTTATTCACGTAGTGGTAATACATACAGCATAGGTATTAGTAACGCAGAGCTAAAACTGGGAGGGGAAAAAAGACTAGAGCAGTTAACCCAGTTATACAGGAAACCGAACATCGTAGTAGGTATACGGAGAATCCATTGGTAATGCAGAGTACTATGTTGCAAACTAAGAGTTGTATTAGTTATGCAGAACTTTATGTTAGATATTATTTTCCCTTATGCTAGACCTTGATTGGTATGTGTTACACCTAACGACAAAGGTAAGTTTCCGGGCCAATCAATTTAGCAGGGGATAAATCATTTCCGGACAAGATTGTTTGACAAAAACTATTCCAATTATCACTTGTTTTATTAGAAACATTTGACTGGGTACAAGAACAGTGGTAAAAATTCTGTTACATCTCAAGCAATTCCTTTTAGTTGACATGGTAGAGGAATACATATATTATCTAAAAGGAGGGGGAGAAAGAGGTAGGTACATAGTACCTGTCAAATTTGTAGCCATGCAGCAAAGACTCCGCTAGAATAGTTTTTGTAGAAGTAGCAAGACAGCCAAATAACGCAGCACAGAACCCAAACATGTTGAAACTGAGCTCAGTAACAGAAGTTAGCAGAATTCCTCCAACAATGGGAATCAAAGACGTCCAGATCCTCCAGTCAAAGTTCTTTCTCCAAACTAGCCACTGCAGAATCACTGTTCAAACCAGTGTTATCAAAGGCGAAAATTGCAAAAAAGCTCTAAGGTCTGTTGGGGCTTTAAGCGCAAAGCGCAAATAAAGCGTGGGCTTTATTGAAAAAAGGCGCAACGGGAGAAAAAGTAAATATATATACATATATTTGTAGTCCAAGACCAATAATTATAAGCATGAATAACACATACAGCCAAAAAATTGAAAATAATTACGATAAAATGAAATATCAGTGTTTACTGTCGCCGCCTTTTCAGGATTACACTCATCGGCAAGGAAAAGTATGCCTTAGAGCCTTGATGCGACATAGAAGCGCCCCCAAAGCAAGCGCTCCACATGTTTTAAGCCTCGCTTCAGGGCTTAAGCGCGCCTTTGACAACACTGGTTCCATCAGTGTTATCCGAAGCAAAATAGGTTAAGGAGTGGTTAAGAAGAGGCCTCGGTAAGGGCTTTGAGGTTCAAGCTTTACCTGTTGTTGCAGGAGTAAATGACTTTATGGTCTGCATGAAAGAGACAGGAATGTATCGCAGACTTACATTCCCCAAGACTATGTTGACACAGAACACAAATGACATGGGAAAAATTCTTCTCCACCGATCTGTGGGTTCAACCACGATGAGTGGCTTAAGTTTGAGCACTTTAATTGCCAGGTATGCACCAATAGCTGAGCATATGAAGTGTACGCAAGATACTGTCAATGGAAATTTAAAATCCAGTTTCTGCAAAGACGGGTAGAGTATACAATTATAAGAAGAGATATTGCAAGAAAACATTACATTTGTACAGCATGCTCATACCCTCTTTCCAGAATATCAACCTTTCAATTATTATTCAAAAAGGACGTTAAGTTTCTTTGCCCCATATAAAGTAGTTCTTAGTTTTACTGGGAAAAAAAAGAGGAGAGAAGTAGAAATCACACATGCTAAAATATATCAACCTAAAATGCTGAAAAATTCCACCAAGAAGGCATGTCCTTTGCAAACAATAAACTCAAGTATTACTCATTTTAAGCATAACAACCATAACTCTGATTGGTGTGTACCATCCAATGCTATCAACCTTAGAACAGGGTTTGAGGTTTGGGCACAGGTAATAGTGGGAGAGTGACAGTGGTGTGCAAAATAAGGTCTGTTATCATTTACGAGGGACTGTGATTTCGATCAGAGAGGAAGCCAGACGAGAGTGAATGTTCCAGTGTTTGCTGTCAGATACAATGAGAGAGAGAGAGAGAGAGAGCGCGTGTGTGTGTGTTGATTTAAGACTTTAGACATGGACAGTAATGAAAGCTAGAATAGCGTCTGGCAGAGGTCTTTGGATGGTTAGTCAAACTGGCTTAATTATGTAACAACAAGAAACATGTGTCTCTTGATATTTGTGACT
Organism: Nicotiana glauca; assembly: GCA_026770625.1. NCBI lineage: Eukaryota > Viridiplantae > Streptophyta > Magnoliopsida > Solanales > Solanaceae > Nicotiana > Nicotiana glauca. The sequence continues at coordinate 50,481 of MU735547.1, forward strand.
TGTGAGGCTCAATTTGAGCCTTAGCAAGGAATGCTAGGCAATGTTTCTTCTCCTATATCTTTTCTTTTTCTGCTTCCATATAAACGATAGAGCAATAATCAAAACATAAAGTCGCAAGATTCTTCAAGGAAAAATGGAAATGAAAAACACTTGCATCACCAAACTCCAAAGAATCCATCTATTACCACATTTAAGAAAAACCATCATATCTAACACATACACACATGAGAAATGCAGTTTGTGCACATGCAATAGGCAAAAAGCTTCTGGATCTAATCATCATCTAAGCAATGTAATCGTCATCTAAATAAAAGAAGAAAGAGAATAACAGCAGCCATATAGTTTTGAACCGTGCGCCACTGGCCCTGGGATTTCTCGGCTATAAAAAAAATGACGGCATGCATATAAGAGGCAATCAATGTAAAAGCCTAACATGAGAAGATAATGTTAACAGCTTATTCTACATCATGAGAAAGGTGCTTGCAGAAATATTAGAGGTCCCGTTACACTAAATATTAGTGGTTGAATGACGAAGGCATGGAAATTTTGATTAGATGTGTAAACTTGGGATGGGAATCATAATACTACTTTTTCTCGTATGTGGAGAACTTGAGTGTGCTAAAATCAGAAGCTACTCAATCTCAATCCTTGAATCAGCAAGTCAGTTTTGCAGTCATTGACGTAGATTACCCTGAGTTACTCAAGATGACTCCTGAATGAATCATGTTTATATCCATAATGTAGCGTGATGTCTAGGGAACAGATCATTCCAAGCACATGAGAAGTTGCAAGCCCTTGATATTATGAACATTAGTAAACTGTGGATCAACTGATGAAAAATTTCACCAACAAAAGAAAAAGGTGCCTAACTGGGAGAGAAGCAACCTTCCCCGACCAAGATCAAGAGAACACATGGAAAAATGGGTAAATAGAACTAGGTAGCTGTACCTGTCTAAAGTTTTCCCAGTTTGCCACCTCCATCCAAGAGGGGCAGGGTGTGAAGCCATACGTCACCCAGAAAATAAAAAGCCGCACAGGATGTCAAGAGACCTGTTCAGGTCAAACTACAATATACTAAAATGACTGATCCAAGAAAGATTCTAAACCTGTATTTTGGGCAAATATGAGTAAAAAATATCAGAAATTGGATATGACTCAGCAAGCTAGTTGCTAGATGTGTAGACGACATTAAACTGTTTATCAACTGTTATTGTTTCTCATTACAATTCAGTTGAGGTTTACTCGGTAGTCTCAGGAATAACAAGGTCAATTCTATGAGTAAAAAGTTCAAATTTCTGAAGTTTACAACGGTAAGTGTTTCTCCTGAACTTCATAAAACATATGAGCACCTATTGGAGACCAGTATAACTGCATAGCTACCTTAATTTTCCATATCACAAGGGAATGCCAAGTAGAGATTAATTATGTACTAGACATTTTCCTTTCAGTTGTAGTACATAGAAGCAAGACATAGTTTTTCTCCTAGCTTTTCCTAGTAGTGTAAATTCGGAACTGTTCAACTCTCACAGTAAGGACTTTTCTTTTTAGTAAGGTAGACTTATTCCGAGACAGATAAAAGGAAAGGTGGAACACCCGGGAAAGTCGACTCAATTAGGAACATCTAAACCATTTGGATATTACTTTCACACTGACCTTCTCAACCCAAGATTTATTTATTTGGAAAGGCCATTTGCAACATTATTTTCGGGTTCCTTGTGTACAAACTCTTGGTTATTACCTGAATGCGTTAGAATTATCCAAATATTATATGCAAATCCTACTTCGTTAAATTTGAAATTTTGCATTTGTTTTTTAATTCTTTTCCATAAGTATTAAGTTGGAGCATTTTAATACTCCAAAACTGCTTTTTAATTATGTTAATCTACATTCTCTTAGTTTGAAGCTCACTTGTCTCTCAGTTTCCGGGTTTATATGCGAACAACTGAATTATCATTGTTCAGAGGTTATACTCACATTTGTGGACATTAGGGGAGATTGGCACATTGTCCATGCCTCACATAGAATCCATTAACCGGCAGATGTTTTAATACTACAACATGTTACTGGAAGGATTCGAACTTCATGGAAGGGAATGACTAAACTCAAATCACTCAACAACAACAACTACTACGCCTCAGTCCCAAACAAAGTTGACTTCAAAATCTAACTGATTATCAATGACTTTGCAACTTTTACTAATTAAAGGAAGAATGAGATGAACAAAAAATATGCCCGACGGAATTTTTAACATACCCTATAGTTCATCGATATGCAAGAAATCAGCCATATATATAACAACAACAACAACAACATATCCACTATTATCCCACAATGTGGGGTCTAGGGAGTGTAGTGCATACGCAGACCTTACCCTACCTGACGAGGATAAAAAGATTGTTTCCGATTGACCTTCCGCTCAGAAAAACATAAGCACCACATTAATTAAAATATAAACAAAAAGGGACAGTACCAAAAAGTCATATAAAAGCAGAATAAAAACATCAACCATGAATATATACAGACGCAGACACACATTTCTCAACTATCTTAAAACTACGTAATGTAGCATAATTTAAGGCTGATGAGATCGCAGATAAAACCAATTCTAAAATAAATCAAAGTTTCAAGAATATTTCAGATACACTACCACAATGATTTAAGAAAGAAAGAAAAAACAGACCTGAAAGATCCATTTGTTCATGATAATAACAGCTACATTAAAGCCCCACCATTGAACAATAGCAAAAATGGATCGAATCACAGTCCACTGGCACAACACACTTTCCTCCATTTCTTCTAGCCCCCTATCTTAAAAATGAGCTAAATTGGAAATGGGTCAGAAGCCAATGAGTCAGTCATCTATAGAGAAATATAGAGGAAAACCGGAGAAAAATATGATAAGACTATAATTAATACAGAAGGAGAAGGAAGAATGTCTTGTCTTTTGTTTTTAAGGATTTCAGTATTTTAGTACGCTATATAAGGACTTGACACGTTCCTGGATTTCGTAAGCGTAGAATATTTATGGGACAATTGTACTTGAGACCATTAGGGTGCTTTGGCTGGCAAGCTATCAAGTAACTATAATACAATAACTAGTATTAGTACTCGCGGGATGCTCGGACATAAACTATGCCAAATTATGACGTAGGTTGTTTGAATCATGTGCAAATAACCTTAAAATATAAACCTATCATATAAAAATTAGATTATCATTAGATATTAATTAAAAAGTAAGATATGGAATTATTGTTCAAATCTCATAGTGGACAACCTATTTTTTATTGTATTTGACTTTAGTACTTGCATTTCGTTCACTATCTAGAATACTAAACGTGTCATGTTGTGATTTGTTTTGTTTGAGCATGTTAGATCATGTTATTTTAACAAAATTCTTACTATCACTCTCTTTTTGTCTAAAGTCAAATATGTCTTATTCATCATATCATTTTTACACAAATTCTTTTTCCTTCTTGTTCTTTGCTTACAATTATTGTATTATTTATTATTTAATATTATTATACTATAATATAGTCTTTTGTTAGCTTAGTAATTAACTTAATATCTTGCTTATTATCCTTTTAATAGTCTTTAATAAATATATTTTTTTATTCATAAAATTTAATATATTTTTATGTTTGTATCATCTTATTCATAATTTGTAATCATTTAAATATATTACCAATATTTTTAAATATAATTTAACTATTTAATTTATTTATTCTAAACCATCTTAAACTGTAAGTATCCCCACACTACCATTATTTTTTCATACATTCTCTTTCCTATTATAAATTCAACCACATTCCGAAGCTATCTTCTTCTAGTTGCTGGATGAAATCCGACAGTCAATTGCTGGCTCTAAATAACCAGCCCGCAATAAGCTCAACTCTTCCATAATATAAAGGGGCGAGCTTGCGCGCGATTTTAATTATTTTTTATATTATTATTTTTACCTACAACCAAAACTTTCTCATCTTAAATATAAATAAATTTTATCCTTTTTTCTCTATAATAAAAATATTAATTTTTATTTTTTCTCTATTTATTCATTAATTTTCTATTATATTTTTTAATACCTAATATTACGTATTACATTTTAATGTGGCTTTTCATTAGCTTGTTTGAATTTAATATCTATTTCTACCATACTCATTCTAATATAATTTAGATACAAATTAAAAATTAGTTCAAAAGTAATTTTGACTTTATTGTTCTTATTCCAAAATATGATTTTCTTACCATATTTCATAAAATAAATCTCATCTCAAATTCAATAATTCTTTCTATTTTCTAAATTAGACTACATTCTCAAAAAATTATGCGTTCAGACTTAAATTAAACGTACTCAATTCAGATATTAATCATAAAAAATATATTCTTTGTTGTTTGAACATGCAATATCTAAATTTATAGTAATATTTGCATATGAATATTCATTTTCCTGATTTATCAATATCAATATGATTTTATTATTTTTATTATTAAAATATTTTATTGATTATTTAATTATTTCTTACCTTATAAATAATTTATTTATTTTATGTAAGATCTTATTTTGCTACCTGATTTTTTT
>MU735547.1:55131-66635 GCA_026770625.1 Nicotiana glauca
AATATATATATATATATATATATATATATATATATATATATATATATATATTAGATTTGTCTAAGATCTATTTAGATTATGTATAAGATTCATTCAACTATTTTCATTAATTATATTTTAATTTTTAATTTTTAATTATTAATGTTGTCTTAAAATTGTCAAATGGCTTCATTTTAGCTTGCCACTTAGCTTAACCACAATGCATACTACTCTCCTTTTAATATAATATAAATTTAATAACAATAAGAATATTTAATTAGTATATTGAGGTATACAAGATCCAATGCAAAATACATATATTTAATTTAATATAAGATAAACTTGAATAAATTTTATTTTTAATTTTAATCGTAACTTTCTTAACATAATTCGGAGGAAGAGTTTTAGAGAAGGATAAATATGTCATTTTATTATTTTTATTTCGGGATTACCAACTCCCAGGATATTTATCCTCCATTGAATGTAGTTTAAAATTAATATCACAAATCTAAAAAATTACTTATATCAGAATTTAAAGTTCACCAAACGCAGGATAAATAATTTCATATTTTGTTGAAAATTGTTATTCTTATCCTTGTAACTAAAACACTGCTTAAAATATCACAGTGATTTTTTGCACAATAAGTTTAGGTGACAAATATTTACATCTTATGTTTTTGTGTGGATATTTATAGAGATATATTATGAAATAAAATTAATATTCACAGTAAACTAACAATATTGCTCAATATCAAAACATAACAAAAAAAGAGCACTAATTTAATCTGAGTCTGGTTATTACTTGTGGAATCCGGAACCTAAGTAACAATTATTTGGACTCATGGGACCAAAATAAGTGTATAAAAAATTGGGCATCATTTTATACATAGCGCTTGTAAAACATGTTCTATACGTTAACGGCTAGTTACCTCTTTCACGTATAGCACATGTAATACATATGATATACCGTAATTCAAAATAGGTGATGTATGACGCACGTAATTCTTGTGCTATACCTTAATAAATATATCATCACCTTCTTCCTCAAGAAGATGATCAGTCCCCCCCTTCCCGCCCTCCATTTCAAATTTTCTTTCCCTATTTTTCACAACCCAAAATTTCAACCAGTCGCAAACGTAATGGCATCTAATACCGGTTGCTAGCCAAGCCAACACACAATACATAACACGAAAGAATAGCAATTCTCAACTAACAGCAAGATAACAATATAAAGTAAAAGTAACTCAATAGAGGAACATAATAAGTCTAGTACCAACATCTAATGCAAACCATCCCAAGATGTGGAATCACAAGTACATGAGCTTTTAGAGTTTACTACATACACTGTTTGAAAGAAATACAACACAGTCCAAAAATAAAAACAATACAATAGAAATAAGAATATGACTCAAGACCTGCGAACAGAATGCAGCTCTACCTCGAATTACCTGCTCGGTATCTGCTAAGCACCTTTCGGACTTTGCTGGTACCGATATCCGTATCTGTACAAGAAGTGCAGAAGTATAGTATGAGTATAACCAACTCATTATTCTCAGTAAGTGTCGCGCCTAACCCTAAAAAGGCAGTGACGAGGGTAAGACAAGACGCCTACAATGAATTTGTGCAGTTATATATCAAAAAGTAATGAAATAACAGATAGAGTATCAAATACAACAACAAAATAATGACAAGTGAAAGGGATAACAAGTACACAAAGTAAAGGGGCATAAAATGGAAACATAGAGTAAGGTTTCACTAAGTAAGCCTCTTTAAAAAATAATAACAAACCACAAAGTCACGTCCACATTCTAAATATCAAAGTAAAGAGCAATGAAATTAATAAAATTGTACGGCATCACCCTTCGTGCTTTTACTCACTCCTCGCGTTATAATGTAAAACAAACACGCAAATACCCTTCATACATATCATCACGTTCACTCAAGCAATAATATCAATATATAAATAAAGTATGAAAAAACACTTTCATGCTCAATCACTCTTCTTTACAAGTAAGACAACACCTTTCGTGCATTTTACTCTTCCTCACAAGCTCACTGCAATACCCTTTGTGCATTTCACTCTTGCTCACCAAGAAATAACATACATAATACAACACATTACCAAGCAAGGTAAGAAGCAAATTCAATGTCAATAGTAATTTTGAACATAACTCGTCATATACGAATCTTTCAACAATTAGTACCTACAACCAATCAATTCAACGATCTCAACACCCAACCTCTCGACAATTCAACATAAAAGATTATATGAATATGAGAAATTAAAGAATCATCTAATCTATCTAAGCATGGAAGACATAATACACAAATAACACGACACAAATAAGGTTAATTCTACCTGTATGCTTATCCCATGAGACGCATATCCACCTGTCACCTTATATGGTGAACCTAACACATAGATCACATAGAAAATAGACTCGATTCTCCCCTATTTCCCGCAAATCAAGGTTAACCAAGACACTTACCTCTTTCAAAATACAATCAATAATCCAACACGGCTTTGTCTTTAGAACAAGCCTCTACACCAATCGAATCTAGTCAAATATTGCTCAAAAAACTCAAAACACAGCTATAAAAATTAACCTCATATGAAAAATATTCAATTTTTAACATAATTGAAAAGGTTAACAACAAGTCAACCCGGGCCCACATGGTCGTAATTCGAAATTAAGACCAAATCCCGATTACCCATTAACCCCCAACCTAGATTTGTGATTTATTTCGAAATTTGACATCAATTCGAGGTCTAAGTCTTAATTTTATAAAATTCCTGAATTATATCCAATACCCCCTATTTCTACCTTGAAATTCTTAGAGTTGATGATAAAATACATGGAAACAACAACAACAACAATAACAACAACAACAACAACAAGGACCTAGTAAAATCTCACAAGTAGGCTCTGAGGAGGGTAGTGCGTATGTAAACCTTACCTCTACCTCGAGGAGGTAGAGAGGCTATTTCCGATATACCCTTGGCTCAAGAAGACAAAAAGAAAAAATATATCAGTACCATCAACAAAAACTGTGGAAATAATAACAAAAAAATTTACTGGGAAGAAATTGCTCTCTAAAAATCGCCTCTATGGAGTCTAGGGTTGAAAAATAGTATAAAATGAGCTAAATCCCCACATTTTACTCAGCTGCAGATGTCTTGTTCGCAAGTGCGACGTTTGGAAAAGCGAACAACTGGTCGCAATTATGAACCAGTCTCTGAATCTTTCAGTTGTCACAAATGCGACTCAACCTTTGCATTTGCGAAGCTGCCTTGCTACTGTTCAGTGTAGCAATTGCGATACTCCTATCGCAAATGCGACCCCCTAGCTCGCAATAGCGATACTAATTTTGCAATTGCGAAGTCTTTACCCATGCCCAATATTGCAAATGCGAGCCTGACATCACAAATGCGAGGCTCACATTTGCAAACATGTCTTCGCAATTGTGAGACCTTTAGAGTCACAACACCAGCAATTGCCTTAAGCTGCAAAAACCATCCGAATTTAACGTGAGCACCTCGAGCTCCAACATACATTCATACAAGTATAATAAGATCATAAAAACTCTCTCGCAATGTCAAATCATCACAATAACATCAAAATTCAAGACTCGATCATTAAATCATCAAGATTTTCAAGTTCAAAACTCAATTTTCTAATTTTTCACCTAAAGTGTCAAAATGGCCTCGGGTCACCTGAGATCCTAACCAAACATGCGTACAAGTCCAAAATCAATATATGAACCTACCGAAATCGTCAGAACATCGATTCGAGATCTTTAACAGAAAAAATTAACTGTGGTCAACTCTAGTTATTTTTAAAATCAAAGATCATGTTTTCTTTAAATTTTCACACATAAACTTTTCAGAAATCGACACTGTCACGACCCAAATCCCAAACCTGGTCGTGATGGCGCCTCTCGTGGAGACAAGGCCAGCCAGTCAACCCAATTCATCCTTTAAAAATAATTATTTAATGCAATTATAGTGCAACATGGTTTAATAATACCAAATAGCAGAAATATAGATAAAAATATGCGGAAATCCAACCCATCTCAGCCCGACCGGGGCGTCACAAGTCATGAACATCTAGAAAGATTTGTAATACAACTACAAAGCCTATAATACATAGAATAAAATCTGAAATCGAAAGGAAGAAATCCGGTGCCATGAACGCTGGCGGTCACCTTGCTCAGCTACGATAGCAAATCCTCAACCTGCTCAAACCTGCTACCGGGTAAACCAATACCTGCATCTGCACGCGAGGTGCAGGGAGTAAAGTGAGTACTCCAACTCAGTGAGTAATAAAAGCAAATAACAACTGAGCAGTGAGAAATCACGTAAAGCAAACCATCATGCTATATAAGATAATATAACCCTTGAGAAAATAGTGAAACCGTAAAATCTTTAGAAAATATCTGGGCTCAGTTTAAAACTTCTTTTGAAAATATCTTTTTCCAACAGTTAAGCAAATGAGTGCGAAACAAGTAGTGCAAGCCAGCACAAAAGTTAGCCCCTCGGGCACAACACTCCATTAATAATTATTACCAGGTATCAGGTAAGCAGTGCAAGTAGTAGCATGAAAGCCAATGAAATGAGAGTGCTGAATGTCATGACAAATAATACAAACATAAACAAATGCATGAGTGCAATGCAATGCATATAACGGTACACTTTGGTACCCACTGCGGCATGCAGCCCGAGCCATCCATATATTTTATCGTCGACGGTGCTCACTGGGGGTGTGTACAGACTCCGGAGGGGCTCCTACAGCCCAAGCGCAATATCAAGCCATCTCGTGGCATCAAATCCAGGCCCTCGGCCTCATATCAATATATTACCACTGTGCGCGTAGCCGATCCCATAAATGTAATACCACTGCGGCGCGCAGCCCGATCCCATAATCAGTCCAAAATCACATAAGCCTCTCGGCACAATAGCAAATAAATTATTCAGCCCAAACTTCATTAGAAATATTATTTAAGTCCCAAGTTTTGAGAAAAGTTGCTGAGTTTGCAAAACAATATTTAATACTAGGACTGAATTCAATTTTTTGTACTCGTGGTAAGAAACCAGTAAAACAATCCCTGAAGGATTCACATAATTGGCACGAAGCCCAAACATGGCAATTAGCCCAAATTGTGATGATAACAAGTAGTTTCAGTCAATTACGCAGTAAAATCAACAACCGGGATGGACCAAGTCACAATCCCCAACAGTGCTCTACCCCACGCTCATATCCGACGTGCAAATCACCTCAATACAGCACTATAGTGTGCAAGTCCGAGTTTTCAAACCCTCAGGATATCATTTACAATCATTACTCACCTCGAACTGGTGAAATCTCTAGCTCGTGAAGCCTTTGACCCTCAAATGGGCCTCCACGCGCGTCGAATCTAACCAAAATCAGAGCGAATACATCACAATATGCTAAGGGAATAATACCCAATCGAAAATAATCGAAAAATATCAAGAATCTCGAAATTAGCAAAACTCGAGCCCCAGGCCCACTTCTCAAAAATCAGAAAAATTAATATCATCGGATTCCTTATCTCGCCACGAGTCTATACATATAAAATTTACCAAATTCGGAGTCCAAATGACCCCTCAAATCTCCATTTTAACTCTATTAAGTTTCAAGCCCTAAACCACCATTTTTGCCCATGGGGCCCACAACGCGGAACCCGACAAAAGTGATGAAATATGAAACCCCATCCAATCACGAGTCCAACCATACAATTTTGATCAAAATCCGACAATAATTCGGCCTCCAAATCATAAATTTTCGTTTTTGGAAAGTTTACAAATTTTCTTCGATTTCTTCCATTTGATTCACTAATACTTGATGAAAATAACCATGGAATCATTAAATATAATCACTTTTGGATATAAAATACTTACTCCAATCCATATGGTGAGAATCGCTTTGAAAATCGCTTCAATCCGAACTCCATAGCTCCAAAAATGAGATAAATCTCGGACTGTCCGAAAATATACACTGTCCAGAATTTTTGCTTCTGCGGTACTGTTCACCGTAGAAGTGGAAATTCACTGTTCATCGCTTTTGCGGTAATGTTCATCGCAGAATCAAAAATTCACTGTTCATCGCTTCTGCGGTACTGTTCATCGCCGAAGCGAAAATACCAGCTTTTTGCCCAGAAAATTTCTGCAACTTTTTATTTCACTAAAAATGCTCTAACTCCATCATACAAACTCGGAATTCGACGATTCTTGTTCCTATGAGTCACAAATAATAATACGAATCTATTACTTTAATCGAAACACAATTCGGAGCTTGTTAGATTGGTACGATATCCATTTCGCTCGTTAAACAATTAACTCCTGTTTCGCGTCAAAAACCCAACTGCGACTTGATGAAATTAGACCAAACTTTCTAGATCAGTCCTATAATTCATTATCAAAATTATGGAAGTCTCGAAATTGAATTTCGATCTCTAGAACTAAAAATGAACCTTTGGATCATTACATGCTTATGCTCAAAACGGTAAAAATCTTCCAAAAACTCTTCCAAAACTTATCCGAGCCTCATGGGATCCCGACCAAACATGCCAACATAGTTCATAATATTATTCAGACCTGTTCCAATCATCAAAGCACCTCAAACAACATCAAATTACCCAAAACTCATCGAATTCAAGCCTAATTTTTCTAAAAACTTCCGAAATACACTTTCAATCAAAACCCGACCAAACCACATCCGAATGACCTCAAATTTTGTAAACATATCCCAAATCACCTAACGAAGCTACATCAACGCTCGGAATTCCATTCCGACTCTCGGATCAAAATCTCACCTATCAACCGGAATTCGCCAAAATATTAACTTCGCCAATTCAAGCCTAATTCTACACCGGACCTCCAAAATTACTTCCGATCACACTCCTAAGTCAAAAATCATCCCCCGAAGCTAACCGAATCATCGGAATTCAAATCCGATCCCTCTAACACATAAGTCAACGTCCGACTGACTTTTCCAAAACAAACCTTCCTTAAAGAGACTAAGTGTCTCATTTCCTACTAAAACCAATCCAAATCAACTCGATCACCTCAAATACTGATAATGAAGCATAGAGAAACATAAGATGGGGGAAATGGGGCGGTAACTTACGTGACGACGGGTCGGGTCGTCACATCCTCCCCAACTTAAATAAACGCTCGTCCTCGAGCGCACCCAGAGTTGTTCTAGAAGTTCACCAATAGCTGAATAACTTTACCATGCATACACCCGGGAATGACCCCACGTCACCCTATCTAGCCTAGGCCCGACAACACAACATAGCTGAAATTTCGTAATCCATCTAGTCCATAAACCATAGAACCACATTTCACTTTCCGAAATCTTACACAAGATCAGAACCCCACATCTTTATTCAGAATAAACCCGAACCAACTGTAATAACCCATACCTGCAACCTCGGCTGCAATCATATGATATACCATATAACTCAAACACATGCAGCGATAATTTCCATTCACAACAGCTGCCCACGACAACCAAATATCGATAGAAAACCTCTTGTTAGATAAAGTTTCATTCCAACACTTTCATATACTACAAATGATAAATGAAACACACAATAAACCATATCCATTTCTATGATCAACCCTTCATGAGTCCATTTCTCCTCTGGCAACTACCATAGCCAAACCTCGATATTTACCCATCAAACATGCTGAAATCGAATCTGTTTGCATTCATTAATGATCCCCACGATCTCCTTTGACCAAAAACACCATCCTGGTGACATGACACAATCAATACGGCCTAAGCCATAACTTGCATAATACGCGCACCAATAAGAAACAGTCTAAACAAACTCAAATTATGAAAATGACTCAACTGAGAGAGTTGTACCCCAAACTCGCCAGTACTGCCACAACACAAGGATGAGACACTGTCTTACATCATAGAAATAGGGCACACAAATTTGACCCGCAAGGTCATGTTTCTACATTACTTTGTTGCAACGCGCGATCCTATCCAAATACTACTCCACGGGAAAACACCCCTAATTACTATGCTCAAAATCGACAACCATGCTCACTTGATGTTTGGAGCCCAAGCGAATCATTACACCCACGGTGAAACAAATAACATACACCACGCAAACCTAATAGAACATAATCGGTACGTTATTCACCGAGCAATACCCAATTACTCATCCCGCTCGACTTTCACTACTACAACTCCTACCGGAGCTAGACGATCCGGTGCCCTGCACCAAATTAATACCGAAATCAACAACCTCACCCGGCAACATGCCTAGCCACAAGAAATGCATCCGAAAAGTCCCTCTATATCGGAACGGGATCAATGATAACAACCTCTGCACTGACATCCATCATGAATGCCCAATTAAGAAAGCAGTCCTTTCCAGCTATCCGCTGGTTCTTTGAAATATAAATCATTCTGCTAAAACATATTCTAACGCACTTCACCACTTAACCCGTGGCATTTTCGGCGTAGCCCCTAATGAAATAGTTCAAAATCACCCAACACTAAGACAACCAGTCTGAATTCCAACATCACATCCAAAATATAATACCAGCGAATAAAAATCCACCACCACAACATAGCCTGTACATGAGAACTCCAGTCTCCAACTCCATATAACACACAAATCATCATACCTGATCCCAGTTTCCACCATGCAATACACGCACATATTTGATACTCATTCATTCTATGATAGATACTCAATATTTACCCGTACTACCGAGAAAACTCGAATACCACCAGTGGACCCAACAAGAACATGCCGCAATACTACTGAAATATAATCAGTTTAATCACATTACCTTTTTCTGAGACATATACTCTCGTCAAATCACTTTCACTTAGCAATACCATTTTCCCTAATCATTAGAAGATCATTTATCTAATCACTTAGAAGGAATCACTATACATCCCATGCTCTGCATGACATACACAGGTCTTGTTCAAATTCTTACAATACTGACACGACAGATGAGATCTGTATACATTCATAGCTACTATCGAAACAACAATTCATTAGTTCTATACTCTTGACAAGAACTATCACCTCGTTCTGAACCAAACAATGGGTTTAGCCCCTTAATTTACTTCATATGCTCAGATTTCACTGATCTCGAATTCAATGATCTCGTCTCACCCTGTACGAACTGCTCAGGCAATGAGCCACCCCAGACATGGTCAAAGTTGCACATATGAACCAAACAATGTGCCAATAGGCTACCAATTCGAACGCAATACAAAAGAAAATGAGCTCTAGAAGGAATTACCAAATCCCACACACTAATACAGACTTTCCTTGGAAAACAGGAAGCAAGGCATACAAAGATAGCATATAGAAAACTATACTCGATATCACACTGTTGCGGCGTGCAACCCGATCCAGATAACATACCCATGGCGGCGTGCCACCCGATCCACACATAGATCTCACATAAGGAGATACACATCGAGCCAAATCTGCTCATTACAATCATAAGCATGCTAAGTGCATAATATCATCCCTGAGGGATATTTAGCGTTATAAACTACAAAACTCAAGCACAACTGAGGTGCGATATACAATCTAAATTTCAAGAGCCAAGTTGCTCAGGTAACATCATTCCTACGCGGATTCTTAACACATAAGCAATTTCTCAAGCCATTTCACAAATCACACGGCGTAATGTATCACTACCTGAATTGTTTGACAACGATACATCAACCTGACTACTCCTCCATGAGGACCACATCATAAAATGCACACATCTGGCTTTATATAGAGCCATTATTCACATTAAATCCGTCCACCGACTTGAAGCTGTTTATGATCACACTGAACTAGTCTGATAACCTTTCAAAGGTCCATAATAACTCCCCTTTTTTTTCCTCATACACACAAGAACAACCGTCATAATCAGAGTAATCCTCCTCAGTTCACAACCCAATAGGCCAAGTGCCCTCCAGGCATGAATCTTCAATTTAACGACACCATCACAACCTTCATACTTGGTTTACATCTTTAATCAGTCAAGTGACTACATGCCACACTTATATAATCTTCTAGTGGGACACACTCCCACAACCTACCGCAACAATATTTGGGGCGTACCTCCAAACCACCGATCGTATTAACACTGAAAAGCGATCAAGAATCATTAACTAGGGCGCAAAGCCCTTTCTGCGCAACACCGTTCTCAGGTGATGCTGAAGACAATACCAGTTTACCTTAACAATCGAAACTTCTTTCCTGCTCATCCGAGCTCATGACATCTTTGTCAAAATTTTCCTTCGCTCGTGCCATTCTCGGCCTAGTTTCCACAACCAGGACTGATTTGCCAATATGCCTCAAATCAGAACCAACAAAATGCATAATCGTACAATCAGCTAGCCAACGGCAACCTCCCCAACTTGGCTCGAAGCCATAGATCAAAACACATATTAGCCATAGTGCATATACTCTATTGCTGGCTTAGTACCATAGTGAGATTAAACTCAAATCCTCTGTAAGCTTGTGTAAACACATTTCATCTAGTACTGTAAATCTTTGGAAATCTCGCAACAGTTAAACTCACTCTCTTAAGCGAACCAAAAATTTAAATCTCAACACATATATTTCGCTTGTAAATGAGATCTTCTAACAGACAACATAAGGATCAC
This sequence comes from Nicotiana glauca, assembly GCA_026770625.1. NCBI lineage: Eukaryota > Viridiplantae > Streptophyta > Magnoliopsida > Solanales > Solanaceae > Nicotiana > Nicotiana glauca. Next base: position 65,784 of record MU735547.1, read on the forward strand.
ACCACTTTAGAACACTTCGCGTGAGACAACCCACCTGCTTCGCCTCAATCTAACATTTCTATATACCTTCCACACATTACACAGTCACTTAGTCTTTCTGAGTCTGAACTCATATTACAACATGAAATTTACTTCTTTCTCAAATGGAAACATGAAAAAGTTCTTCACGCGCCCATAACTCGGGGATATACCTTGAATCATGATGGAATTCAAATGCCTAGTAGTTCACCTACATCCAACAAGTCTTCCTCGACCATTCCAAGTTATACAGATACATCTCGCAGTACTAACATACTCATCACATAGCTACCCAGCTGCCATTCCCACTAATAGGGAAAATACCAAATATATAGGTTCAAAACACTTGCTCACGCAATCAACACCTCGGTGCTCAAGCCATAGGCAATATCCGGCCTCAAGTCCTCCAGACTGGCCCAATATATACTCACAGAGATCACGTCTCGCCCCTTAATCGGGGATTTACAAGCCCTCAAGGCACATCAAATTCTGAACGATCATGCACTCGTTCGAACACGTGGAAGGAATTTCAAAAGTTTCTTTTCAAGTTGAATCAAAGACGCACAATAAGAATTCAAGAATGTGAAGTTTATCTAAAGGTTCTGCAGCCTCTCGAGGATAAATATAGACGTCTCCGTACCGATCCGCGAGACTCTACTAAACCTGCTCATGACTCGTGAGACCTAGTAACCTAGGCTCTGATACCAACTTGTCACGACCTAAATCCCAAACCTGGTCGTGATGGCGCCTCTCGTGGAGACAAGGCCAGCCAGTCAACCCAATTCATCCTTTAAAAATAATTATTTAACGCAATTATAGTGCAACATGGTTTAA
>MU735547.1:66790-107954 GCA_026770625.1 Nicotiana glauca
AAATAGTGGAAATATAGATAAAAATATGCGAAAATCCAACCCATCTCAGCCCTACCGGGGCGTCACAAGTCACGAGCATCTAGAAAATATCTGTAACACAACTACAAAGCCTATAATACATAGAATAAAATCTGAAATCGAAAGGAAGAAATCCGGTGCCACGAACGCTGGCGGTCACCTTGCTCAGCTACGATAGCAAATCCTCAACCTGCTCAAACCCGCTACCGGGTAAACCAATACCTGCATCTGCAGACGAGGTGCAGGGAGTAAAGTGAGTACTCCAGCTCAGTGAGTAATAAAAGTAAATAACAACTGAGCAGCGAGAAATCACGTAAAGCAAACCATCATGCTATATAAGACAATATAACCCTTGAGAAAACAGTGAAATCGTGAAATCTTTAGAAAATATCTGGGCTCAGTTTAAAACTTCTTTTGAAAATATCTTTTTCCAACAGTTAAGCAAATGAATGCGAAACAAGTAGTGCAAGCCATCACAAAAGTTAGCCCCTCGGGTATAACACTCCATTAACAATTATTACCAGGTATCAGGTAAGCAGTGCAAGTAGTAGCATGAAAGCCAATGAAATGAGAGTGCTGAATGTCATGACAAATAATATAAACAGAAACAAATGCATGAGTGCAATGCAATGCATCTGACGGTACACTCCGATACCCACTGCGGCGTGCAGCCCGAGCCATCCATATATTTTATCATCGACGGCGCTCACTGGGGGTGTGTACAGACTCCGGAGGGGCTCCTACAACCCAAGCGCAATATCAAGCCATCTCGTGGCATCAAATCCAGGCCCTCGGCCTCATATCAATATATTACCACTGCGGCGCGCAGCTTGATCCCATAAATATAATACCACTGCGGCGCGCAGCCCGATCCCATAATCAGTCCAAAATCACATAAGCCTCTCGACAGAATAACAAATAAATTATTTAGCCCAAACTTCATTAGAAATATTATTTAAGTCCCAAGTTTTGAGAAAAGTGGCTGAGTTTGCAAAACAGTATTTAATACTAGGACTGAATTCAATTTTCTATACTCATGGTAAGAAACCAGTAAAACAATCCCTGAAGGATTCACATAACTGGCACGAAGCCCAAACATGGAAATTAGCCCAAATTGTGATGATAACAAATAGTTTTAGTCAATTACGCAGTAAAATCAACATCGGAACGGACCAAGTCACAATCCCCAATGGTGCTCTACCCCACGCTCATATCCGGCGTGCAAATCACCTTAATACAGCACTATAATGTGCAAGTCCGGGGTTTTAAACCCTCAGGATATCATTAACAATCATTACTCACCTCGAACTGGTGAAATCTCTAGCTCGTGACACCTTTGCCCGTCAAACCGGCCTCCACGCGCGTCGAATCTAACCAAAATCAGAGCGAATATATCACAATATGCTAAGGAAACAATACCCAATCGAAAATAATCGGAAAATAACAAAAATCTCGAAATTAGCAAAATCCGAGCCCCAGGACCACTTCTCGAAAATCAGAAAAATTAACATCATCGGATTCCTTATCTCGCCACGAGTCTATACATAAAAAATTTATCAAAATCGGAGTCCAAATGATCCCTCAAATCTCCATTTTAACTCTCTTAAGTTTCAAGCCCTAAACCACCATTTTTGCCCATGGGGCCCACATCGCGGAACCCGACAAAAGTTATGAAATATGAAACCCCATCAAACCACGAGTCCAACCATACAATTTTGATCAAAATCCGACAACAATTCGGCCTCCAAATCATAAATTTTTGTTTTTGAAAAGTTTACAAATTTTCTCCGATTTCTTCCATTTGATTCACTAATACTTGATGAAAATAACCATGGAATTATTAAATATAATTACTTTTGGATATAGAATACTTACCCCAATCTATATGGTGAAAATCGCTTCGAAAATCGCTTCAATCCGAGCTCCATAGCTCCAAAAATGAGATAAATCTCGGACTGTCCGAAAATATATACTGTCCAGAATTTTCGCTTCTGCGGTACTGTTCACCGCAGAAGCAGAAATTCACTATTTATCGCTTTTGCAGTAATGTTGATCGCAGAAGCGAAAATTCACTGTTCATCGCTTCTGCGATACTGTTCATTGCAGAAGCGAAAATACCAGCTTTTTGCCCAGGAAATTTTTGCAGCTTTTTATTTCACTAAAAATGCTCTAACTCCATCATACGAACGCGGAATTCGACGATTCTTATTCCTATGAGTCAAAAATAATAATACAAACCTATTACTTCAATCGAAACACAATTCGGAGCTCGTTAGCTTGGTGCGATATCCATTTCGCTCGTTAAACAATTAACTCCTGTTTCACGTCAAAAACCCAATCGCGACTTGATGAAATTAGACCAAACTTTTCAGATCAGTCCGATAATTCCTTATCAAAACTATGGAAGTCTCAAAATTGAATTTCGATCTCTAGAACTAAAAATGTACCTTTTGATCATTACATGCTTATGCTCTAAACGGCAAAAATCTTCCAAAAACTCTTCCAAAACTTATCCGAGCCTCATGAGATCCTGACCAAACATACCAACATAGTTAATAATATTATCCAGACCTGTTCCAATCATCAAAGCACCTCAAACAACATCAAATTACCCAAAACTCATCGAATTTAAGCCTAATTTTTCTAAAAACTTCCGAAATACACTTTCAATCAAAAACACGACCAAACCACGTCCGAATGACCTCAATTTTTTCACACATATCCCAAATCACCTAACGAAGCTACAACAACTCTTGGAATTCCATTCCAACTCTTGGATCAAAATCTCACCTATCAACCGGAATTTGTCAAAATACTAATTTTGCCAATTCAAGCCTAATTCTACACCGGACCTCCAAAATTACTTCCGATCACACTCCTAAGTCACATATCATCCCCCGAAGCTAACCAAATCATCAAAATTCAAATCTGAGCCCTCTAACACGTAAGTCAATGTCCGGCTGACTTTTCCAAAACAAACCTTCTTTAAAGAGACTAAGTGTCTCATTTCCTACTAAAACCTATCCAAATTGACTCGATCACCTCAAATACTGATAATGAAGCATAGAGAAACATAAGATGGGGGAAATAGGGCGGTAACTCACGTGACGACACAGACACGGACCACGCACTCAAGTTATAAACCATAAAATTATGCTATGAAAGGTCTTAAAAATAAAAGGTAGCTAGTACTCAAAATAACTTATCGGGTCTTTACATTCTCCACCTGTAAAAGAAACGTTTGTCCTCGAACGGAGATAGAAATGGTACTTGTATTGGTAAAAAGGTGTGTATATATACTTCTCATATCATACTCCTAAGTATCCTCCTCAATTGGCTGACCTCTCCAACGTACTTTCACAGAAGGAATATCTTTATATATCAATTTCCGAACCTTTCGGTCTGGAATTATCACGATCCAAAATTTATCTAGTCGTGATGGAACCTAATGCCAGTGTTAGGTAAGCCTAATATAGAATGAAGTAACTCAAGTGAAAGATTAATAACAACAAGAATGAAAATGATTGAGTTCTATACAACTTCTCAAGGGCTGATAGTACAAGTTATGAGCCTTCGTGCATAAATCACTCTTCCTCACTATTACGAAAATACACTTCATGCAATAAACTCTTCCTTACCAAGAGTGTGTATGTATATATATATATATATATATATATGTATGTATATATATACACACATACATATATACATACATACACACACACACTAAGTAAGCTAGGAAGCATAAATAACATTAAAAAGAGTGATTAAACATAATACACCACGTGAGAGATAATCAAAGTTTTTACATCAATAGGCGAGCCAAAATTCCATGAACTATATTGTTCAAGTATCTCAACAAAACTTAAACATGATTTTTAGCATGAATATGGAAAGTCGAGTATCACATGAATAACAGAGATATATACATGTTTACGATATAAAGTATGACCTCAACTAAATTGATTATAGTAACAATCTTAAGAATAGTCCTTCACATTCAATTAGGATATCATAAACTAAAACGTGATCTCTAGAATAATTGTATTCATATTATCATAGGAATCAAGTGAAGCATAAGTCAAAATGATCGTAAAGTTCAACAAGGCACAAAGAAACATATAATCTACCGCGAGTATAGATAACCCTAGCACATGCATATACGTTCGTCTTCCCGCATATACATCACTCCCGCATATAGAAAACAATATCACTTATTAGAAAAAATTTCCTCAATAAACCTAGGCAAGATACTTACCTTATATTGAAACAAGTTCAACAATCCAATATCACTTGCCGTAGAAATACTCCTCAAAACGATCAAAACTTAGTCAAATATCATCTAAGAAAGTCAAATAATGCTAAAGGAAACATCTTCAATCAATAAAGGTTCAACTTTTGAACAAATCTCAAAAGTCAATAAGAAGTCAACCTGGATCCACATGGACAAAATCAGAAATCAAGACCAAATCCCGATGAACCATAACCCCGCGAGTCCAAATATATGATTAGTTTCAAGATCCGAGCTCAAATCGATGTCTAAATCTCTAAAATTCAGAATTTTAAGTTGTTATCCAAAAATTCTATTTCTACTATATGAAATCCTAAATTTAGGAATGAAAATCTATGGGGAAAAATAAAAATTAATTAAAAATAAATTAAGGTTACTAAACTTTCAAATTGGAAGAAACTCCTCCTAACAAAATCATCTAAAAATAAAATAAAAGATCTAATCTCTATAAACCTTCCCTTATAACCCAGTTGAAGATCTTGCAATTGCGAAATCCTGTTTGCAAATGCGAACAAGTGCTCGCAATTATGAAGGATCTCCTGAGCCACTGCTATTGCAAATACGACATGTAGCTCACAATTGCGGACATCCCAAAAGTGATCCAAGTTTCGCAATTGCAACGTTCCCTTTGCAATACTGCAAATGCGAGGTGACATTCGCAAAATGTAAACCTCGCATTTGCAAATTGTTCTTCATAATTGCGATAACATCAACACCAACAATTGCAAGACTTATCAAAATAGTCCAAAACCAATCCTAAACTCACCGATCCCCCCATGCCCTATTACAATCATTCAAACAAGTATAATAACCTTACACGAAATTGCTCATAGGATAAAAAAAACATCAAAAATATAGAATCCAGCCTCAATACTAAAGGATTTCAAATGTTCATAACTCGACTTTCCAACTTTCAACTATAAGTGCCGAAACGGCCTCCGGTCACCCAAGACCCAAACCAAATATAAGTACAAGTCTAAAATCATCATACAAAGATAATGGGAATATCAAATTATCATTTTGTTATCGTTTACTCACACGTCAAACATTGGTCAACTCCAACAAATTAAAAATCCAATATGATAACTCTTATTCCAAAATACTCCCAAACCTCTCGAAAATCAAAACCAACTATACGCGCAAGTCATAAAATGTCAAATGTACCTACTCAAAGTTTCGGATCGCAAATCAGAGCATTAGAACTCAAAATGGCCAATCAGGTCATTATAATTTATCGATTGAAAGTATAACTAGTAAAGTTTCAGTTATTGTTTAATTCCCTTATTATAATTTTTGCATATACCAAAAATGCTCAGGAACTGCACTAAAGTCTCCTGAAGTCCTAGGGTAACAAGTGGCGCCTCCGGTGCTTGTCCTCCAATAGGAGCTACTGGCGGCTCCTCAACAGCTGCTCTAACATGTGCTATAGCTACGGTACGTGCTTGTCCTCTGCCTCTTCCCCTAGCAACATCGGCTTTGGGGGCAACATTGTTGGTAACTGCAGCTCGTGTCATCACCATTTGTGAGAGAATAAAATGACAAAAGTTCAAACCCTGAGATCAATAAACTTGCACAATAGGAATGAAAGAAGTGAGACTGTCCTAATAGTTCTGTAGCCTCTCAAAGATAAGTAGAGACGTCTCCGTACCGATCCGCAAGACTCTACTAAACTCGCCTATAACTCGTAGTACCTATGAAGCTAGAGCTCTGATACCAACTTGTCATGATCCCAATTTTTCTCCGTAGGATGTCGTGACGACACCTAGTCTCTAAGACTAGGTAAGCCTAACACTTACTGAATTAATAGAAAAATTTAACCATCAACTGATAAATATGAAATAGAAATCCTAATACATACCTTACAATCCCCAATACGGTAGTACAAGTCATAAGCTCTATTGAGTTTTCTAAAAAAATCCCTAAATATAACTATTTCGGAATAGAAATAAACAGTACAGGTACAACATCAAAAGGTGACTCTGAGGCCTGCGAATGTGATGGTAGGTTTACCTTGAGTTTGACCAGCCAGCTAATAATCAACAACAACCATGGCACCCTAATCTACACAAAAATATGCAGAAGCATAATTTGAGTGCACCACAGCGGTACCCGATAAATAACAAGACTAACCTCGGTAGAGTAGTGATGAGGGATCGTCAAGACACAGACTGGACTAAAAACCTGAATAAGTGGGAAGGTAAACTAATAGAGAAACAACTCAATAAGAACAACCACTTTCACACTCTATTCAAGAATTTCTACGAGGTACCAAAACTGATAATCACAACTTACGGGTCCCAATTCATGAACCCTAAACGCTTGGTATCTTGTGCTCATATTACAACTCATAACCGCATGGACGACTCATGCTCCCTTTGATCAATCCTCACACAAAAGGTAAGTTGACAAAAGTACGCATAATGGTCAATAACGCCAGGATTCATCTTCTAAAACCGATATGGGTGATTTAATTATGTGTATGCTTGTGCAAGTTTTCTACCACAATCCAAGTCAAAAAATAAGAGTAGAGACAATGAATGGCACATGAGAAATGATTACCACGAAATGCACAATGTAATAAAGGCAGCAATGAAGTTGAAGCAATGACTAGCACAACAAGATTAACTACATAGAACTAAGCAATAGTGCAACACGAAGGAAGACAATTAATAGTATGCTAAGGAGACAACGATCAAGACAAGTGCAAAAGAATAGGGAAATGACAACAAGAACCCTACCGAGGAACCGCCTCGTAGCCACAAATCATAAAATGAACCATAAACTTTCCTTATATTGCCGCGGGAGCATTTACGTTTAGTTTTTGAAAATTATTTTTCCCGAAATAGCATCCCGCGTTTTAGCCCACCTTATCACATCGCATGGCTTTTAGTAGTTCCCATACTAGCCACATGTTTCAAGCCTACCTTATCTCACCACATGCTTTTGAATATCCAGACCTTATACCACCGCATGCGTATCGATAATAACAATAGCACGTAAGAAACCTCGTGCAACACAATAACAATAGCACGGCAGAAACCCCGTGCAAACACAATAATAGTTATCTTAAAAATAACAGGTGTTCCACAACACAACAACTCAAATAAAAGACTTTCACAATATGTGCTACATGTCACAATATTTCCTCAAAACAGTTTCAGTATCATAACCACATATAGCCCTCGGCTCGACAACACTGAATACAATAACTACAATGATAATAATAAGAGAATACGGCAAGTAAATCAACTCAGGTACTTCAAAACACAAAGAAATAGAAGAATGAGATCACAAAGAAAGACACAATAGGGAATAATGGTCTCAACAAGAATAGCTCAACAAGGAAGAGATAATGTGTAGAGATGATTCCACAAAAGTACAATTCAACAATGAGAGCGATAGCATGCATCAATGATTCCAAATAAGGATAAACCAACAATGATAAGGGATAACAAAATTTTATTTAGGGTTGAGCAATTATGGAAGAGATACAATAAATTCAATCAAGGATAAGTAAATTTTGGAAAAGATAATAATAACTTCAGCTAATGATAGGCAATTGTGGAAAAGATAATAATAACTTCAATTAAGGATAAACAATTACGAAAAGGATAGCATGGCAATAAAAGAGTAGCAACTTCAGTTAAGGCACATAAAAGTTTAATCAGCAATAAGGGTAGAACATGAAACAATAAATTTCAAATAAGACACGTAAAGGTGAATTTAGTAAATGGAAAATTTAACATGAAAAAAAAAACTTCATATTTAGTGGACATAAGAATCTAAGAGCCCTAAATGGTAAAATTTCCACAAATAAGCACGAGCACGTACTCGTAACCTCGCGTACATTGCCTTCACATGACACAATTAGCACCAAAGACTATAATCCTAAGGGGTAGTTTCCGCACATAAAGTTATGCAAGGTACTTACCTCAAAGAAGTTAGACCGTTACTCTAAAATGACCTTCTCGAGTGAAATCACCTCCGGACGGCTCAAAAACTTCAAATCATAAATAAAACTCATAGGAAATAATTCCGGATAATAAAGCATCAATATTTAACAAGAACTGAAAATTCAACCCAAAAGTCAACCACCGAGCCCGCACCTTGGAACCTGATAAAATTTATAAAACCTGAACACCCATTCCGATACGAGTTCAACCATACTAATTTTACCTAATTCTGACTCGAATCGATGTTAACAACCCAATTATTCTCTTTAGAAAAGTTTTTGATAAAAACTCTCAAGTCTCCAATTAAAATATGGATTAATTAAAAAATAAACTTCTGTAATCATAGTAAAATATATTTAAAAAAATGATAGTTAGATTGTCATGACCCAATTCCACAATGGGTCATGAGGGCGCCCGACACCCTTGTCAAGCAAGCCAATGCGGAAACATTACTAAAATTCTTACGTTACTTCTAATTAAAATAAGTGGAATAAACACTTAACTCGAAATTTTGAACCAGAAGGATGAAATACTGTAGATAATATAAGTACACAACCCCAAAATAATCATCTACCAAGTGTGTACCAGAACCAGGTGTCACAAGCTATGGGCGACTAGTAGAATATACAAAAGAAAGAACATCTCTATCCTACTGTCTGAGATAAAGAAAGACAGCAAAAGATAAAGAAGACTCCATCGGGCTGCTGAGCGGCATAGGAAGGGGAGCAGCTCACCGTAGAAGTCTCTACCTCAACTCAAGGGCGTGCACCAGATCGGAAACCAGATGTATCAGCCTCAGATCTTGTACAATTAAGTACAAAAGTGTAGTATGAGTACATAAATAATATGTACCCAGTAAGTATCCCGTCTAATCTCGAAGAAGTAGAGATGAGAGGTCGACTTGATACCTACTATGATCAAGATAATATTATAATAATGTGCTATACAAATCATTAAGAGTTTCCAATAACAACAAGTTAAAATGAAAAGTCATAATCATGTTCTTGACCATATTTCAATTATCATTTTCCTTTTTTCATACTTAGCAAGTAATCATGTCATGTCTAAGCTTAAGCATATATATCATGCGCAATCAAGCCGAGGTCGACGACCCGCTCCAATAGAAATTAAACTGTGCACTGCCGAGGGTTGAACGGCCCGTACCATAGATGTATCTATTTTCATCGAGGCGATCGGCTCGATCCATAAATATCAGGAAACATCAGGAATGCACACAAGGATCATTTTTATACAAGGAAATTCTTACAAAGGTTCAACAAGTTCATATGTTCACTTTTCATTTATCTCAAGTCTCTACCATTGCATAAATGATCATGTTGGCAATTTAATTAATAGATACCTACAAATTAGGGATGATGTGGGTCATAAACTACCCAAACAAATAACATCATAGTAGCTACGCACGGACTCTCGTCACCTAGTACGTACGTAGCCCCCGCATTTAGTGGCAAATTCTCATTTATCAATCCTATGGGGACAATTCCCTCTTACAAGGTTAGAAAGGAGACTCACCTCGCTCCAAAGCGCACTTCCAATATTAAAAACAAGTCCAAGCCCTCAAGTCGGAGCCAAACGATCATAAACTAGTTAAAGGAAGTAAGAACTAGTCAATATAAGTTTACAAGATCGAATTCTAGCTATTTAAGCCATTTCCCAACCCTTTTCACAAGTTTCCTAAATTCCGACCTCGGGCCCACGTGCCCGGATTCCGGAATTTTTCGAAGGAAGTTGTTCTCTACAACCTAAGGATCGATAATATATCATTTCTAGTTCATTACATAGCAAATTACATGACTGAGACTTAGTTTTATTAAAACCCTAGGTCTAGCTCTAACCCTTGATTTTACTTAGTTTTTAGTGTTTAGTCTACCTAATGTACATGTATTTAAACTAAGGATGAATGGGAATCACTTACCTTGCAATGTTATGTTGAAACCCTCTCTTTGGAAGTATGCAAATCGCCCAAGTGTGGAGTGTGAAATGATAAAATGGTGTTGAGTTCGAATTAAATGAACTCTCTACCCCCAGCGATTGCCGTTTTTGTGGCGCCTTTTTCGCTTCTGCGGCAACCGTTTCTGCGGTTTTGGGCCGCTTCTGCGGTTCTGGCCCAATTTCGTTGGACCGCTTCTGCGGTCGAATCTCCGCTTAAGCGGAACCGCTTCTGTGGTTTCATGACCGCTTCTGCGGTTTTCCCTGGGCCTGCCCTTGGCTGCTTTTGCGAAGGCTTGACAGCATCTGCGGTCCCGCTTTTGCGGTCCAAGAACCACATATGCGGTTATGACAGAAGCAACAATGCTTCAGTTATTCCTCAACTTTCTAAGTTCGCTCGAACCTCGCTCGTTTGACGCTCGGGGCTCCCGAGCCCCGCTCGAACATACTGACAAGTCTGAAATCATGAGGCGGACCTACTCGAACCCTCAGGTCACTCAAAACCACGCTAAATCTAGGAATCACGTCCTAAAACCAAATGGATCAAACTATTGAACTTCAAGTTCTTAATTCTCTTCTAACGGGTCAAAACGCCCTTAAACTACTCGGATTGACACCAAATTTTACGGGTAAGTCTTAACTGATATTTCGGACCAGTACCAAGTTTCGGAACCAAAATCCGAACCCGCTACCTAGGAAATCAATGAATACTTAATTTCTTTAATTCTTTAAAACTTCAATTTAACAATTTCACATAAAAATTCATTACTCGGGCTAGGGACCTCGGAATTCGATTCCGGGCATACTCCCAGGTCCCATATTTTCCCACGGACCCTCCGGGACCGTCAAATCATGAATTTGGGTCCATTTCCCAAGAAAGTTGACCGAAGTCAAACTTGGCCTTTTAAGAAAATCTTAAAGGAGCAAATGGACATATCTTTACTCAAAACTCTTCCAATTCCCGAACCAATCACCCTCGCAAGTCGTAAATTAGCTAAAGCAAGTACGGAAGGATTTATTTAGGGGAACGGGGTTCTAAAATGCAAAACGACCAGTCGGGTCATTACATTCTCCACCTCTTAAATAAACGTTCGTCCTCGAACGGATATAGAGAAGTACCTGGACTGCTGAATAAGTAGGGATATCTGCTCCGCATGTCCTCCTCGGACTCCCAGGTTGCCTCCTCGATCGGTTGGCCCCTCCACTGGACCCTCACTGTAGAAATCCTCTTGGATCTCAACTGGAGATCCTGTCTATCAATCATAGCGACTGGCTCTTCCTCGTAGCCCAAGCTCTCATCTAACGGAATGGTACTGAAGTCCAACACATGTGATAGGTCGGCATGATACTTCCGAAGCATCGATACATGAAAAACTAGATGAACTCCCGATAGACTGGGAGGTAAAGCAAGCTCATAGGCAACCTATCCAACTCACCTCAACACCTCAAAGGGACCAATAAACCTTGGGCTTAGCTTGCCCTTCTTCCCAAACCTCATAATGCCCTTCATCGGCGAGACTTTCAAGAGAACCTTCTCGCCAATCATGAATGATACATCACGCGCCTTTTGATCCGCGTAACTCTTCTGTCTAGACTGAGCTATGCGGAGCCTCTCCTGAATTAGCTTTACCTTATCCAAGGTACCAAATCTGTACCAAGCAACTTAGCTTCACCAGGCTCAAAACACCCGATAGGAGAATGACAACGTCGACCATATAAAGCCTCATACGGGGCCATCTCTATGCTGGACTGATAGATGTTCTTGTATGCAAAATCTGCTAAAGGCAAGAACTGATCCCACTGCCCTCCAAAGTCAATCACACATGCTCTGAGCATATCCTCTAAAATCTAAATTGTCCACTCCGACTGCCCGTCGGTCTAAGGATGGAATGCCGTGCTAAGCTCTACTTGGGTCCCCAACTCACTCTGAACGGCTCTCTAGAAATGGGAAGTGAACTGAGGGCCTCTGTCTGATATGATGGAGACCGGCACACCGTGAAATCGGACTATCTCCCGAATATAAATCTGAGCGTATCTCTCTGCTGTATAGGTAGTCACCACAGGAATGAAATGGGCCGACTTGGTCAACCTATCCACAATGACCCATACTGAATCAACCTTCCGCAAGGTCCGCGGCAACCCAACTATGAAATCCATGGTGATGCGCTCCCACTTCCACTCTGGAATGGGCATCCGCTGAAGAAGGCCACCTGGCCTCTGATGCTCACACTTGACCTGATCGCAATTCAAACATCTAGCTACATCCTCCACGATATCTTTCTTCATCCTGCACCACCAGTAATGCTGTCTCAAGTCACGATACATCTTCGTGGCGCCCGGATGAATGGAGTACCTCAAACTGTGGGCCTCCTCTAGAATCCTCTCCCTGAGACCATCAACATTAGGAACACATAGATGGCCCTAAAGCCGCAACACACCATCCTCGCCAATGGAAACCTCCTTGGTACCTCCCTGAAGCACCGTCTCTCTGAGAACCTCCAAATATGGATCATCGTACTGTCGGGCCTTAATCTGCCCCAATAACGAAGACTGAGCAACCACACATGCTAGAACTCAGCTGGGCTCCAAAATGTCCAACTCACAAGTCTGTTAGCCAATGACTGAATGTCCAAGGCTAGTGGCCTCTCCTCTGCTGGAATGAATGATAGGCCACCCATACTCTCCGCCTTTCTGCTCAAGGCATCCGCGACTACATTCGCCTTACCCGGATTATAAAGAATGGTAATGTCATAATCCTTTAGTAACTCAAGCCACCTGCGCTGCCTCAAATTAAGGTCCCTCTGCTTGAACAAATGCTATAAGCTGAGGTGATCGATATAAACCTCACAAGGCACCCCATACAAATAGTGCCTCCATATCTTAAGAGCATGAACAATCGCTGCCAACTCCAGATCGTGCACAGGGTAATTCTTCTCATGAATCTTCAGCTGACGCGAAGCATATGCAATAACTCGCCCTTCCTACATCAACACACATCCCAAACCAACGCGTGAAGCGTCACAATATACCGTATACATCCCTGCACCGGAAGGCATTATAAGAACTAGTGCCGTAGTCAAAGCGGTCTTGAGCTTCTGAAAGCTTTCCTCGCAATCATCAGACCAAATAAATGGGGTACCCTTCCTGGCCAGTCTAGTCAAAGGTGATGCAATAGATGAGAAGCCCTGCACAAATCGCCGATAATAACCCGATAAACCCAGGAAACGCCTGATATCGGTCACTGAAGTCGGACGTGGATAACTCTGAACTGCCGCAATCTTCTTGGGATCTACCTTAGTACCCTCTCCGGACACAATATACCCCAAGAATGCCACTGACTCAAGCCAAAACTCACACTTGGAGAACTTAGCATACAGCTTCTGCTCTCGTAAGGTCTGAAGCACGACTCTCAAATACTGCTCGTGCTCCCCCAGGCTACGTAAGTATATCAAGATGTCATCAATGAAGACGATAACAAAGGAGTCAATATAAGGCCTGAATACCCCGGTTCATCAGATCCATAAATGCCGCCGGGGCATTAGTCAAACCGAAGGACATCACCAGTAACTCATATTGGCCATATCTAGTCCTAAATGCAGTCTTCGGAACATCCGAGTCCCGAATCTTCAGCTGATGATACCCTGACCTCAGGTCGATCTTAGAGAACACCCTAGCTCCTTGCAGCTGGTCGAACAAATTATCAATACAAGGCAATGAGTACTTGTTCTTGATGGTGACCTTGTTCAACTGGCGGTAATCAATGCACATCCACATGGTCCTATCCTTCTTCTTCACAAATAGCACTAGTGCGCCCCAAGGTGATACACTGGGCCTAATAAACCCCTTTGCTAACAAATCCTCTAACTGCTCCTTCAGCTCCTTCAACTCCTTAGGATCCATACGGTATGGTGGAATAGATATAGGCTGAGTGCCTGGAGCCAAATCAATACAGAAATCAATATCGCGATTCGGAGGTATGCCAGGAAGATCAAAAGGAAAAACATCGGCGAACTCTCGGACTACTGGCACTGAATCAATTGTCGAAGACTCTGCGGTGACGTCTCGAACATGAGCTAGATAGGACAAACACCCCTTCTCGAGCAAGTGTCGAGCCTTCAGGAAGGAAATAACCTTGCTAGGCATATCAACCGTGGAGCCCTTCCACTCCAATCTCGGTGATCTTGGTATCACTAGAGAAACAGTATTGGCATGGCAATCAAGGACGGCGTGATATGGAGACAACCAATCCATGCCCAGGATGACCTCAAAATCAATCATATCAAGCAAAAGAAGATACCATAGAAAGTAACCACACAAGATTGGTAGATCTGATCTACAACCACAGAATCATCCACAGGAGTGGACACATAAACAGGAACACCCAAAGGCTCAGGAGAAATAACCATGAAACGAGCAAACAGAGATGATACATATGAATAAGCAGACCCCGGGTCAAATAATACCGAAGCATCCCTACCACCAACAGAAATAATACCCGTGATAACGACATCTGAGGTTAATGCATCTGGCTTGGCTGGAAGGGCATAGAATCTAGCTAAGGCACCGGCTGTCTGGCCTCCATATGACTGAGTAATAGCTGGCTGACCTCTCCCCGTCGGACCTCCACCCCTGGGACGGCCTCTACCAGTCTTTCCTCCACCTCTAGGTGGCTGGGCCGCTGATGCTAGAGTCATGGGCTATTGCCCCTACTGCACTGCCTTGCCCATAAGCTTGGGGCAGTGTCTCTTCATGTGACCCGAGTCTCCTCATTCAAAACAACGTGGTGCAGTGACCTGCTGTCCGGATGGATGACCCTGAAAACCAGAAGACCCACTAGAAGAAGCCTGAATAGCCGGTGGGCGGTATGAACTCTTCGGCATAGCACTGAAATAAGAACTGGAAGAATCCGGAGGACCTGGATACCCACTGGATGAACCCTGAATAGCTGGCGGGCGATAAGAACTCTTTGGCATGGCGCTGAAATAGGAGCGCGCTGGAGCACTCCAAGTAGGTGGTTCTAAAACTGGGGGCCTGTTGGGCTGACCCCTCCTAAACTGACCTCTACCCCTAGTTGGGGCGCCTCTGAACTCCCCAGAGAATCTGGACCTCTTATCCTGCCGCATCTTCTCCCTACCCCTCAGAAGGTAACCCTCGATCCTACGAGTAATCTCAAGTACTAGCTGATACCGTGTGCCCATCTCTACCTCTCGGGCCATACCCGACCAGATAGTGGGTGTAACCCCGCAACGAATCTCCGTACTCTCTTTGCCTCTGTGGGGTGTATCATAAGTGCATGGCGAGACAGCTCAGAGAACCTCGCCCCATAATCGGTCACTGACATCTGACCCTGCTCTAGATGCTCAAACTGATGATACAGCTCTTCCCTCTCAGAGGGTGGAATGTCCCGATCAAGGAATAACTGTGTGAACTGACCCCAGGTAAAGGGAGGAGCACCTGCTGGCCTGCTAAGTGCATAAGACTGCCACCATCTACGGGCCCTACCCACAAGCTGAAAAGTAGTAAAGTCAACTCCATGCGACTCCAATATTCTCATATTGTGCAGTCTGTCCCTAAACCTGTCAATAAAGTCCTGGGCATCCTCATGACGCTCACCCCCAAAGACTGGAGGGTGCAACCTGGTTCATCTATCTAATAACTTCTACGGATCGCCGTCCACAGCTGGCCTGAGCTGGGGTGCCAATGTAGGAACTGGCTGAACCCTATCTGCGAGTAGTGCACCCGGAGTCTGGTATACTGCAACTGCATGACCTGGAGCCTGAGCAGTAGGGGTCTGGGCTCCCCCTCCTGCCTGTGAAGCAGCTGGGTCTGCTGGAAATAAACCAGCCTGAGTCATAGTGTCTATGAACCGTAGCATACAGCCCATGGCCTTCTAAAATCCCGGCGCTGTCATGAAATCCACTGGGGTAGGCTCAACTGCGGGCACCTTTCCCTGCTCCTCAATGATGGGATCCCTCGCAGGATCTACTGGAGGTGCAATTGGAACGACTTTGGGATGCCCTCGTCCCCTACTGCGGGCCGGTGCCCTCCCCCGGCCTATGCCTCAGCCTCTAACAATAGGGGGAGCAGCTCCTCCCGGGTTCGGAACGTTAGCAGTACGAGTCCTCACCATCTGTGAGAGAATAGAAGAGCGAAATTTAGTACACTAAGCACTGCACGACAGGAAATGAATAAAGAGTAGTCTTTCCTAATAACCTATAGCCTCTCGAAGATAAATACAGACGTCTCCGTACCAATCAATAAGAGTCTATCAGGTTTGCCCGTAACTCGTGAGACCTACGTGAACCTAGTGCTTTGATACCATGTTTTCATGACCCAATTCCACAATGGGTCATGAGGGTGCCCGACACCCTTGTCAGGCAAGCCAAAGCGGAAACATTACTAAAATTCTTATGTTACTTCAGATTAAAATAAGTGGAATAAACACTAAACTCAAAATTTTAAACCAGAAGGATGAAATACTGTAGATAATATAAGTACACAACCCCAAAATAATCATCTACCAAGTGTGTGCTAGAACCAGGTGTCACAAGCTACGTGCGACTAGTAGAATATACAAAAGAAAGAACATCTCTATCCTACCGTCTAAGATAAAGAAAGACAACAAAAGCAAAAGAAGACTCCATCGTGTTGCTGAGCGGCATAGGAAGGGGAGCAACTCACCGTAGAAGTCTCTACCTCAACTCAAGGGAGTGCACCAGATCGATAACCAGATGTATCAGCCTCAGATCCTGTACAATTAAGTACAGAAGTGTAGTATGAGTGCATAAATAATATGTACCTAGTAAGTATCCCGTCTAATCTCGAAGAAGTAGAGACGAGAGGTCGACTTGATAACTACTAGGGTCAAGATAAAATAATAATAATAATGTGCTATACAAAGCATGAAGAGTTTCCAATAACAACAAGTTAAAATGAAAAGTCATAATCATGTTCTTGACCATATTTCAATTATCATTTTCCTTCTTACATTCTTAGCAAGTAATCATGTCATGTCTAAGCTTAAGCATATATATCATGTGCAATCACGCCAAGGTCAACGGCCCGCTCCAACAGAAAATAAATTGTGCACTACTGAGGGTCGAACGGCCCGTACCATAGATGAATCTATTTTCACCGAGCCGATCGACCCGATCCATAAATATCAGGAAACATCAGGAATGCACACAAGGCTCATTTTTATACAAGGAAATTCTTACACAGGTTCAACAAGTTCATATGTTCACTTTTCATTTCTCTCAAGTCTCTAGAATTTCATAAATGGTCATGTTGGAAATTTAATTAATAGATACCTACAAATTAGGCATGATGTGGGTCCTAAACTACCCAAATAATTAACATCATAGTAGCTACGCACGGACTCTCGTCACCTAGTACGTACGTACGTAGCCCCCGCATTTAGCAGCAAATTCTCATTTATCAATCCTATGGGGATAATTTCCTCTTACAAGGTTAGAAAGGAGACTCACCTCGCTCCAAGCGCACTTCCAATATTAAAAACAAGTCCAAGCCCTCAAGTTGGAGCCAAACGATCACAAACTAGTTAAAGGAAGAAAGAACTAGTCAATATAAGTTTACAAGATCAAATTCTAGTTATTTAAGCCATTTCCCAACCCCTTTCACAAGTTTCCTAAATTCCGACCCCGGGCCCACGTGCCCGGATTTCGGGATTTTTCAAAGGAAGTTGTTCTCTACAACCTAAGGATCGATAATATATCATTTCTAGTTCATTACATAGCAAATTACATGATTGAGTCTTAGTTTTATTAAAACACTAGGTCTAGCTCTAACCCTTGATTTTACTTAGTTTTTAGTGTTGAATCTACCTAATGTACATGTATTTAAACTAAGGATCAATGGGAATCACTTACCTTGCAATGTTATGTTGAAACCCTCTCTTTGGAAGCACCCAAATCGCCCAAGTGTGGAGTGTGAAATGATAAAATGGTGTTGAGTTTGAATTAATTGAACTCTCTGCCCCCATCGATTTCCGCTTTTGCGGCGCCTTTTTCGCTTCTGCGGTTTTGTGCCGCTTCTGCGGTTCTGGCCCAATTTGGCTGGACCGCTTCTGTGGTCGTATCTCCGCTTAAGCGGAACCGCTTTTGCGGTTTTCCCTGGGCCTGCCCTTGGCCGCTTCTGCGAAGGCTTGACCGCATCTGCGGTCCAAGAACCGCATATGCGGTTATGACAGAAGCAATAATGCTTCAGCTATTCCTCAACTTTCTAACTTCGCTCAAACCTCGCTCGTTTGACACTCGGGGCTCCCGAGCCCCGCACGAACATACCGACAAGTGTGAAATCACGAGGCGGACCTACTCGAACCCTCGAGTCACTCAAAACCACGCTAAATCTAGGAATCACGTCCTAAAACCAAATGGATCAAACTATTGAACTTCAAGTTCTTAATTCTCTTCTAACTGGTCAAAACGCCCTTAAACTACTCGGATTGACACCAAATTTTACGGGTAAGTCTTAACTGATATTTCGGACCAGTACCAAGTTTTGGAACCAAAATCCGAACCCGGCACCTAGGAAATCAATGAATACTTAGTTTCTTTAATTCTTTAAAACTTCAATTTAAAAATTTCACATAAAATTCATTACTCGGGCTAGGGACCTCGGAATTCGATTTCGGGCATATGCCCAGGTCCCATATTTTCCTACGGACCCTCCGGGACCGTCGAATCATAAATTTGGGTCCGTTTCCCAAGAAAGTTGACCGAAGTCAAATTTGGCCTTTTAAGAAAATCTTAAAGGAGCAAATGGACATATCTTTACTCAAAACTCTTCCAATTCCCGAACCAATTGGCCCCGCAAGTCGTAAATTAGCTAAAGCAAGTACAGAAGGCTTTATTTAGGGGAATGGGGTTCTAAAACGCAAAACGATCAGTCTGGTCATTACATAGATACTGACCCCTATGAAAATTTGAGAAGAACACTGTGAAAATCACCTCAATCGGAGCTCTAGAACTCAAGATATGCTCAAAACACTAAGCAAACGCAATCTGATTTTTAAATACACAGGGAAATTCGCTTTTGTGCCCAAAACTCCGCACCTATGGTCTGCCAGCTGTATTTTCGCATTTGCGGACCATTTTTCGCACCTATTGTGTCGCAGATGCGGACCCAACTTCACATTTACTAAGCACCATCACCAGCTCTTTCTCTAACACTAAAATGAGCATAACTCTTTCATACGATGTCCGAATGCGATGATTCTTTTTGCTATGACTCCTTAGTTATGATACAGATTTAGTGCTTCAATAAAAACAAAAATTGGAGCTTATTTGATTAATATGTTACCATTTATGCTTGAAGAAACAATGTCGAAACATCAAAAATGATAGCAACACAACCCAAACCTACCCGAAACTTGCCCGAGCCCCTCGAGACCTCATCCAAACATAACAATAAGTCCTAAAACATAATGCGGATCTACTCGAGGACTCAAATCATATCAAAACTATGAATCAAACCTCAAATCGAACTTTATAAACTTATGAACTTTTAACTTATACAACTCGTGCCGAAAGATATCAAATAAACCCGAAATGACGTTAAATTGCATGCAAGTTTCAATGAGATAACGGATCTAATCCAACTCTCAAAATTTCTATCCGAGCCCAATATCAACAAAACAAACTCCCGGTCAAACCTCTTAACCTTCCAAAACTTCAAGTTTCCAATTTTTCCAAAATGCTTCAAATTATCCTACGGACCTTCAAATCCAAATCCGGACGCACGCCTAAGTCCAAAATTACCATACGAAGCTGTTAGAATCATCAAAATGCCATTTTGGAGTCGTCAATATAAAAGTCAAATTCTGGTAAACTTTTACCGCTTAAACTTCTAAAATAAGAATCCTTCTTCCAAATTGACCTCGAATCATCCAAAAACTGATCTTGGCCATACACGAAAGTCATAACACATAATAAGAAGCTGCTCAAGACCTTAAGCCGCCAACCGGGATGCAAATTCTCAAAACAACCGGCTAGGTCGTTACATCCTCCCCCTCTTAAACAAATATTCATCTTGGAATATGTCGGGAACCATTTAGAAGTCATCAAATCACTAAGTGAATTTACGTACCTACACCAGTGTGTGATCCCACGTCACCCCAATCTGCATAGGCCCGATGACGCCATCCCAACTGAAAATTATTCCTTTCACCTATACTGATAACCTTAGAATCAAGTTTCTCACCATCTATCATTCCTAGAAGACCTGTTTGCCACATCAACACACTATACCAACCTCAACCAGCTGCAACAACTTATGCCTACACCCACAAGGTATAGCCATACGATGTAACACATCACACATGTGCCCTTAGCAATAACTCTAGCCACAATAGCTACCCATAATCAAATCCAGCACTGCCAATTAGCCTCATATCCGTTAGGGCCTTATTTCAAACCTTTACAATACTGACAATGATGTAAGAAACATGAAGACCTCATAACTATTCACCCTAATCGACAAGTGACATCTAACGCCACTTGGGCACACGTCTCGCAAGCTGAAACTCAATAAGCACAGCACGAATATGACTGAATATACAAGGAAACACATGAAGGAACTATCAAACAAACCTGACAGGCACAACTCCCTATCAATACTATACTACGAATCAATTTCCAAGGGAGAATCAAGACATATGAATAAATCACAAGGATCTCATCCTGATATAACTTCCACCGCGGCATGCATCCCGATTCAAACACATCAAATCACATGAAACCGCGAGGGTCTCACCCTCAACTATGAATCACAAGTGGAATACACAACATACCAACCAAAACCTTCCACAAATTCAATTCCACCAACAAAATCACAATACATGATGAACTCCCACACCGGTAGAGCATCCAAATCACAATTTGTAACAAATCACTCAGAATTCACATCAAAACCTACCTAAATGAGTAACAAAAAAGTTATTTCTAGTCTCACAGTTCTCAATAATGAATTAAAACAACACGATAGACACGGGCTACCACTATAGAATCTCCCAACAGGGGTAAACATATAAAAAGAGTAAAAATTACAAAACTCACCAATTAATATATGAGGACTCACCTCGATAAGCAAAATCGAAACAAAATATGATTGATGCTCCTCTATAATAGATTGAAACTATACATGTACGAAATCATCTAGTGCAGCAGCCTCATCCCTACCGTAGAAATCACATCAATGGGATAGACCTCCCCTTCTTGGGAGCCCTCTACCTGTCTGACCTGCACTCAAGCTGGTGGTATAGGGATACCAGTAACCTGAGCAGAACTCATAGCCTAAACACCCTACTATGACACATATATCTGGAGTCTGGGATAATCTCTTACTACGTGGCTGGTATCTCCATACTCAAAGCAACCTCTCTATTGGCGTGGCTGTGGAAGCTGTCCGGCATGGGCACTCTAAGACTCATGGATATTTGAAGCACCGCACGAAGCCTGAAGTACAAACTGAGCCAACTGACCCATAAAACCTCTACCATGGCGTACCCTACCTCCAAATAGGGACTAGTAGATCCTCCTGATCTGCGAGGCCTCTTAGCCTCCCTGTCCCCTCTCTCCTAACCCTACATTCCATCTACTCGACAAACAATCTCTACTACCTGCTAAAATGGAACATCCGACTCTAACTCCCAAGGCATGCTAAATCGAATATCGTGATTGAGCTCCTCAATGAACCTGTAGACTCGCTCTCCAACTGTAAACATCAAAATAGGTGCATGTCTGGACTAATCACTGAATAAATGGCATACTCTGATACTGACATAGTGCCCCGGCGCGGCTGCTCAAACTCCACGTGCCAAGCATCCCGATGAGTCTGAGGAACATACTCCCTTAAGAAGTCTGAAAACCGATCCCATGTGAGTGAATCTGCCTTGGCCGGGCTACCCAACTTATACGTTCGCCACCACTGATATGCCATTCCCTTAAGCTGGAACATAGTAAAAGCAACCCCACTCGTCTCCACAATACCCATAGTGCGGAGAATACGTTAGCACATCTCTAGGAAACCATGTGCATCCTCTGAAGTCAAACCACTAAAGGTAGGAGGGTAATACTTCTTGAACCTCACAAGTCTAAGTTATTCTCCCTCAAATGTTGTTGCCCTAATCACGCGCTGTACTGGGACAACAGTCTGTGTCGGCATGACACCTGGAACCTAACCAACATGGACTCGCTGCTCTAGAGTACGAGTGATGGCAGTCTAAGATCCTCCTCCGTGTGAAGTAGCTGGTGCAACCGGAATAAACCCCTCCTGATCTATTGTACCAAAAAATGCTTAGGAACTGTGCTAAAGTCTCTTGAAGTCCTAGGGTAATGACTGGCGCCTCGAGTGCCTGTCCTCCAATAGCAGCTACTGGCGGCTCCTCAATAGCTGCTCTGATAGGTGCTCTAGCTGTAGTACATACTTCTCTTTGACCTCTGCCTCTACCCTAGACCCTAGCAATACTAGCTCTGGAGGTAGCATTATTAGTAACCGTAGCTCGTGTCCTCGCCATTTGTAAGAGAATAGAATGACAAAAGTTCAAACCCAGAGATTAATAAACTTGCAAGATAGTATCGAAAGAAGTGAGACTGTCCTAATAGTTTTGTAGCCTCTCAAAGATACATACAGACATCTCCGTACCGATTCACAAGACTCTACTCAACTCGCTTATGACTCGTAGCACCTATGAACCTAGAGTACTGATACCAACTTGTCACGACCCCATTTTCCCTCCGTAGGATGTCGTGACTACACTTACTGAATTAATAGAAGAAATCAACCATCATGTGATAAATATGAAATAGAAATCCTAATACACACCTTTCAATCCAAAATTAGTAGTACAAGTCATAAGCTCTACTGAGTTTGCTAAAAAATCCCTATATACAACTATTTTGGAATACAAATAAACGGTACAAGTACAATATCAGAAGGTGACTCCTAGGCCTGGGAACGCGACATCAGGTTTACCTTGAGTCTCCGCAACAATTCTTGACCAACCAGCTAAGAATCAACAACAACCGTGGCAACTGGATTTGCACCAAAATGTGTAAAAAAAAAGTAGTATGAGTACACCATAGTGGTACCCAGTAAGTATCAAGTCTAACCTCGGTGGAGTAGTGACGAGGGACCGTCAAGACACCTACTAGATTAAACAACCTGAACAAGTGGAAAGGTGAACTAATAGAGAAAAAATATTAATATAAAGCTAAGCAGGAAAAGGAATACAAAAAAATACATGCAATGCTACACTAGTAATAAGAATATCCAACAGGAAGCAGCCATGTAATAATGCTATAGAGTAAGCTGAACACAGTCTAAGCTCGGTGAAACCAAATAAAGGAAAGCCAATAATAACTCAATAAGAACAACTACTTTCACACTACATTTGTTCAAGCATTTCCACGAGGTACCGAAACAGATAATCATAACTACGGGTCCCAATTCATGAACCCTAAACGCTTGGAATCTTGTGCCCACATCACAATTGATAACTGTATAGACGACTCATGGTGCTATTTGAACAATCCACACATAGAAGGTAAGTCGACAAGAGTATGTATATTGGTCAATAACACCAGGATTCATCTTCTAAAACCGATATGGGTGATTTAGTTACGTGTATGATTGTGCAAGTGTTCTACCACAATTCAAGTCAACAAATAAGAGTAGTGACATTGAATGGCACATAAGAAATGATTACCATGAAATGCACAATGTAATAAAGGCAGCAATGACGTTGAAGCAATGACTAGCACAATAAGATTAACTATATAGAACTAAGCAATAGTGCAACAACGAGGAAGACAATTAACAGTATGATAAGGAGACAACAATCAAGACAAGTACAAAAGAATGGGGAAATAAAAATAAGAGCCCTACCGAGGTACCACCTCGTAGTCTCAAATTATAAAATGAACCATAAGCTTTCCTTATATCACCGCGAGAGCCTTTACATTTAGTTTTTGAAAATCATTTTTCCCGAAATAGCATCTCGCATTTTAGCCCACCTTATCACACTGTATGGATTCTAGTAGTTTCTCTACCAGCCATACATTTCAATACCACCTTGTCTCACAACATGCATTTCAACACCCACACCTTATACCACGACATGCGTATAGATAATAAGAACAACACGGAAGAAACCTCGTGCAACACAATAACAACAACACAGCAAAATCCCAGTGTAAACACAATTATAATTATTTTGAACAATAACACGTATGCCAAAACATAACAACTCAAATAAAGGACTTTCACAATATGTGCTCACATGTCACAACATTTATTCAAAATAGTTTCAATATCACAACCATGCATAGCCCTCGGCTCGACAAAACTTAATACAACATCAACACTGATAATAATATGAGAATACAACAAATAAATCAACTCAGGTACTTTAAAACACAGAGAAATGGAAGAACGAGCTCACAAAGAAAGACACAGCAGGGAATAATGGTCTTAACAAGAATATCTCAACAAGGAAGAGATAATGTGTAGCACTGATTCCACAAAAATTCAATTCAATGATGAGAGGGATAACAAGAATCAATGATTCCAAATAAGGATAAGTCAACAATGATAAGTGATAACAAAACTTCATTTAGGGTTGAGCAATTACGAAAGAGATACGACTATACCAATTAAGAATAAGAAAATAATGGAAAAGATAATAATAACTTCAACTAATGATAGACAATTATGGAAAATATAATAATAACTTCAATCAAGGATAACCAATTACAGAAAGGATAACATGGCAATAAAAGAGGCAACAACTTCAGTTAAGGCACATAAGAGTTTGATCGGCAATAAGGGTAAAACATGAAGCAATAAATTTCAAATAAGACACGTAAGGATGAATTTAGTAAATGGAAAACTTAAAATGACAAAATAACTTCATATTTAATATACATAAGAACGTAAAAGCCTTAAACGATCAAATTTCTACAAATAAGCCCGAGCACGTATTCGTCACATGGCGTACACGACCTTGACATGACACAATTAGCACCAAAGACACGAATCCTAAGAGGTAGTTCCCCCACACAAAGTTAGGCAAGATACTTACCTCAAAGAAGCTAGACCATTATTCTAAAATGACTGTCACGAGTGAAACCACCTTCAGACGGCTCAAAACTAGCCAAAAATAATTTCAAATCATAAATAAAACTCATAGAAAATAATTTCGGATAATAAAGTTTCATTCTTTAACAAGTATTTATATTGCGCTTCCACAAATAGGGTATTATTTTTACTTCTAAAATTAAGCTAATTATTGCAATTCTAAAGGTATGAAACTAAAGAAATTTTTTTGAATGTATTTCAATGATATAAAAAGGCCTAGGGCTATGATCATGACCTAGATGTCTTCCTAATAGGGTAAAGACATTTATGCTGTTTTATTGACTAGGGTGTATTATAGCTCACAACACTATGTTTCCCACTCAATACCTCTCGGTCAGAGAGTGGTTTTGCCTAATTTGGCTTTCTCAAGACCAAATGGGTATCTACTAAAATGGTTGATAAGAGCTCAAGTTGGGTTGTTACTATCTCTAGATTGAATCCTTTAAGTGGGTTAATCAATCTCTCAATTGACCCAATTCCTTATTAGCTAAGTTAACCTAGACTAGGTCTCTTTTTCTCAAAAAGAGTAAGTCAAATAGGCATAAATCGTTGTTTGCAACCATTAGTTTCACAATTGAAGCATGAACCAAGCTAAATAACAAACACCCATTCATAAACAAGCATAAAATTAATCACCCATAGGGTTTACACACTAGGGTTGCATAACCTTAGTAAAAGTCTAACTACTCATAATGGTTGTAGAAGAAAACAAAGAAGAAAAGATAATAAGACTCATATTAAAAGATTAAAATATAAAAACTCAATGTTAAATCACCAAAATAAGCTAAAGTTGCCTAAAGAAGCAAGAAGAAATGGATACATCACTTTGAATATTCAAAACTTGACCTAATTTTGTGAAACTATTCTATTTATACAAAGCTAGAATTTTCAGACAAAAATGCCCTTTCAGAGGTTCTGTAGCCTCACAATTCCATGTGTGGTCCACACTTTGCTTCAGTCTTGATAGGAATTGAATCTGCGGCCGCATAATTCTGAGACGCAGCCTCATCTCTCATATTCTGTGGTCCGCACATTTATGGGTTCGGCCGCATAGGGAACTTCTGTGGACCGCACATTTCTGAATGTGGCTGCGTAGCTGATTTATGCGACTGCACAATAACTGCGGGGTCCGAAATTCCTTTGAGTTTGAAATGAGAATTCCCTAAACTTCTACTCTTGGTTAGCTTCTACGGCCACACATTTCATGTGCAGACCGCACTTTGCACTTGGTCTCTGATAAACTTCCCTTCATAATCTGCGGCGGTGGATGGAAATTTGCGGTCCGCACTTTGAGATTTTGTGCCTGATTTTTGTCCTTGAGTTCAGATCACTCCTTATTGAGTAGGATTTAATCTTAGTCGCCAATTTTCCAGTAATCCTACGATTAAGCATATTTAATCTCTTTTCGAGAATACAATTAAACGCTTTTGGACTAAAATGAAAGTTAAAAGGCACTAATAAGTAGTCAAAATCCCCACTTATAAACTCCCGCAAACTTAAGCTTTCACTTGTCCTCGAGCAAATAAGGCAATTCCCTCCTCCACAAGTTAAGAGCTATTCTATCTAATCTAAGATGAATCAATCATGCATCAATTAGGACTAACAATTACCCACAACACTTATGAATTATCAACAAGTCAATGATTTGAAGTTATAAGCACAAATAAAACTAATGTGACACTTGAGCATCAAGAGTTGACTTTATTCATCAAGGAAGCTCTCTCTTTTATGTGGTTCATTGGATCCCAAGCTCCTCCTCATCTACTCTCCGTTATCATATCTCACTTAAGAATGTATCATTCAATTCAAAGATTTGTGAAAAATTCGCTCATCTCTCTCAAAAGAACGTCACAAGTACGGCTCTAAGTACCATATGCTTGATCACCACTAATATAAGTTCACTCTGCTTGAAATCACGTAGGGCCTTTGTAGAACATAATGAAGGTGTTTGGGCTAAGTTTGGATATGTTGGAATAGAACGGGTTCATCTTTCCTTAAGCACACCATTTTCTCTTTTTGGCTCATATTTTGCTGACTCCTTTTTAAGGCATTTTCTTTTTCCATAGGGGAACTAGAGAGACTTAGCATCACTCTTTCTTGGTCATGATATTCATTTTCTCCTTCTTTATATTCTCCATGCTTTGCATCGTTTTTTTTTCTTTGAATTTCTTCAACTCTTCAACTTATTCATTTTCTTTTTATTCATTCTTTCTTTTTCTTTTCCTTTCCTTTTCTTCATTTTTTTTTTCTCATTTTGCGCCTTGATACCTTTTTTAAATGCCTCGTCTCTCCCCCAAGTTTATGTTTTAGACATTTGTTTCTCAAGAGTGTTAAGGAAAGTTCGGGTGCCAAGAGAGGGTCACTACAAAATGGGTAAATGCTTGTAACATGGTTATTAAATGAGAAAGGTTTTAGGCTCAAATGGGCTGACTAGGGATAACAACATTGGTCATGGAACATCTTAAGTGGGTCAAGGAGAGCCTACAATCACTTCTCTAGCCAAGAAAAACTTAAAATTTTGCCTAGAAACACAATCGGGACAAGTTCTAGACCATTCATACGGGTACTTGGAATTGCAACAAAAACATCTCATCTCACACAACTAGATTGTTAAAAAGGATAGAGTCGAGGGCCCACAACAAACATATTAAAGATTGAAAATCACTAATGGTTCGACTAAACCACTAGATGATTTCTTAAGTCAAACACAAGAGTCAGAAGGTCACTAACTAGAGCTATTTCTTTCCAAGAACTTGTTTTTAATCATAAGCACATAGTTAAGTGTGTTGGTACCAAGTGAAGCATGTTTGACACATCGATTCTGACTCAGTTAGGTCTTTTTATTCATTATTACTACTATTCTTACCTAAACATCAAAAACAGACTCAATCCCTTAGAAGGTTGTCACGCCATCCATCACTGGGAAGAGTCACCGGATTTACACAAAAACAACCTTTGGAAAGAACTGTGGAATTAAGAAAATCAAAGGCTTATTGTTCACTTCAGCATGAAAAGAAACTACTAGATTAAAAGAAGCTATTAAAGTAAACAAGAAGCTATTAAATTAAACATTGAATACTAAGAAAACAAAATAAAGAAGCTACAATGCAAGCTACTGAAAGTATAAATGAATATACAAAATGAGAGAGAAAGAGAGAGAATATATACATCAAGAGAGAGAGAGAGAGTAGAATATATACATCATGAAAAGAAAAAGAAAAAATTACTAGTTATTGCAAACCAATGTCAAATATCAAATAAACTCCACCCCCCCAAAATAAAAATAAGCATTGTCCCTAATGCTTAACAAAATAAGAATAATGAAGGGTAAGAGTAAAGAGGACTCCCTACGTGGCCTTGGACATCTCTGTGTCCATAGCAACATCACCGTCCTCAGGCTTCTCCAACTGGATCTCATCATCCTTTGCTCGGGGAGTAGCTGGGTTGGCGAACATCTGTCACGCCGCCTCAGTAGTGTCGGCAGCCAAGTCTGGCTCCTCAGACTAGCCAGCTGGTACTACTGAAGCTGATGGTGCTGCTGCTTCTACTGGTGCTGTTGGAGTTGTCTCCATCAACATATCAAATGGAAGGTCACTGATATCCTAGTCACCTCCTCCTACAACTTGTCAACTAATTTATTCGAAGCCTGGGATTTCCTCATCTTATATTACATGCTTCCCAAGCTCCTTAATCACTGTTTCATATGCTACCAAGGTGTCTATGATGGTCTTCTAGTTCTCCAAAATCTTCTTCAAAGTGTCCTCTACTGTTAGAGGCATCTGGGGTGCCAGGGTAGATGTCTGTGCTACAACAGCACTGGATAGCTCAGATAGCTTTACAGTAGCTGTCTGCATCCAGTTGTTGAGGCTCACTAGTGTCTGGGAGACTCGTAGCGAAGAAAGTGGATGAGCAGGTATAGGCACCGACCTCAAAGTAGAAGTGGAGGGAACTGATGCTGATGGACCTGAAGATGGAGGTGGAGGCATGGCGACTGTACTAGTGGAAGGCCTGACTGCTGTATCTGCAACTACCACATAATGATCAACAGACTGGCCTACGATAGTAGTTGACTTACCCTTGTTCTTCAGGTTCCTCGAGTCATTCAGAGAGTACCAAGTGAAGGGCTTCTTTGCCCGAACCTTCGTGTCAAAACTTTTGGACTCCATCCTCGCATCCGCAAGATACTCCGTGATAGTGCTAGGGTACGGGTAGGAGTTGTCACCTTGCCTTCCAACTAGATACATGTTGGCCTATATCACAGCACCCACATTGGTTGGGTACCCGGCCATGATGGAAGAAACTAGAACTACCCTCAGGGTTGGGAGATTGGTTTCATTCTAGCATAGATCTAGTTTGCTGCACACAAATGTCTGCCACCCTTTTAAAGTTGAGGGTATTCCGCTGGATATGAACCCCTGCTGCGATCCATGTTGGTGGTGGTCCTGAAGCTGCCAAAATCTCAGTTAGCCAATGGCAAGCTGCATCACCCAGTGCGAACTTCTCCAAATATTGCATCGACTCTACATCCTCAAACCTTATATATGCATTCAAGGTGCCCCGATCGAATCTCACTTTTAAGTTCCTCACTTTCGTCACCTTGGTCCCTTTCTTGATATGCGGCATATTGGCGTAAAATTCCCCAACCAAGTGCTCCTTGGAGTCCATCACACATTGAGTAAACCATGTCCACCCTTTTCTCTCCCGGAATTATCTTGACACATTTGGGTTGCACCTATCCAAATCTTTCAATAAAAACTGTTGTTCAAGAGTGAGCCTCTCTGCAGCCACCACTCCTGGAACCTGTTGTATACAGTCAGGCTCACGAATATATCTTCCCAAATTTCTTTCTTCTTCGGTCTCTGAAGGCCGGCAACTCTGGTATCGTACCCTTGGCCATCATCCGAAATATCATCCTCATCTACTGTAGTAGCTAGTGCATCGAGAGAATGTGTAAATAAGGGCTCTGAACCCTGACTATCATCTTCCAAACCCTCATAAGTGCTCCCTGAGGTGGAGGGCTCATCTTGGAGTTGATATCTCCCCGGAAGTTGATGTGGCTGAGATTGAGCATCATGTTGATCTTCCACAGATTTTCCCTCTGATGCTTCCCTAGATGGGACATATAAACTTGATTCAACAAGCTCAACTCTGCCGCTCCCGGCTATCGCCTTCTTGGATATAATCTTGTGTAAGGCGAGTGGTAAGGTGCTCTTGCCTCAGCCTCGGGAGAGTTCACCCCTCCCCTTTGATGTATCACCACGTCCATGAGATCTAATAATTTTTTGCAATAAACAATGACAGGGGTCAGTTCTAGATCAAGTTCAAAATAACAAACAGTTGCAGAACAAAATATTGTGCGATCGTAGTGATAATTCTGCAATCTGCACAATTTTAAGTGCGACCGCACATCTGAAGTGCGGTCCGTGCAATTTTGGCTGCGGCCGCACATTGGAACCTCCAAAATGACAACTCTATGGAGATAGAGAATTGCATGATCTGCAGTCGCACACACTTTTCTACGGCCGTGATTGAATTTCTATGGACCATACAATTTCAAGTGCAGCCCACACTATCATTCTACACCAAGTACCCTATCCTACAGATCTGTGGACCGCACAAACCTTTGTGTGGCCATACAATTCAAAATCAAATTGGGCAGAGTACTAGGGTTTTAAATTTTGCACACAAGTTTGACACGGTAGTAGCAATTATACAATATCAACTAAATACCCATCCCCATATAGCAAATATGAGTTTACCCAACACAAATTATAGCCCACATGGTTATGGATTTGACAATTGCTCTAAAAATAACTAAACAAATTCTAAACTAAATTAAGAAAATTGAAAAATTCTAAAGATGATTTGAACATAACAGTGATGAAGTGGTGATGAGGAAGGATTAAAGATGCTGAATCAAGTGCCAGATGAGTGAATCAAGTGTGCAAGATTTAAACTTGTGTTTTAAGTTCTTTGAGTTTGTAAAGTTTTAACAGTAGAAGGAACCTACTATTTATACTTAATGGGATGGCCAAAATTTCAAGAGACGAGTGCCGCCGCAAAATTTCTTCTGTGGTCTGCACTCTACTACCTAATGTACATTTTCCCTTTGATGATTTGCAGTCCGCAGAATTCCTTGTGTGACCCAGATTTAAATGCGGACCGCATATTTCCTTGTGCGGCCGCACATTGACCATTTATCTGACAAACAAACTTCAGAGAGTGTGCGATTTTTGATCTCAAGTTGTGTGGTGCGCAAAAGAATTGTGCGGCCGCAGATCTCTTCTGTTGTGGAATTCAAAATTGTGCGGTCCGCACAATAAATATACGGTCCGATCTGCACTTTTTCTGTACTTAGTCAATTTTTCTGAGCACAGTCCCTGAAAAGCACAATCATTCCTGCAACATACTTCAAAACCAATTACCATAAAATAAGACCTATCTTAAAGAAGAAGTAAAAGATAAAGAAAAAGAAACATGGGTTTCCTCCCAAGAAGCGCCTGATTTAACATCGGGACACAACGTAGATTACCATCATTTGAAATGAATTACTGCCACAACGTGGTCGTCACCAACTTTTCCCAGATAGTGGTTAACCCGGTGACCATTGACTCTAAATATCTCATCATTTTTATTCTTTAAATCCAATGCACCAATAGGTGTCACACCCATAACCTCAAATGGGCCACTCCATGTAGACTTTAGCTTTCCCGAAAGAGAATTGAAGCACAACACAAGATCACCTTCTTTAAAATCCTTTTTTTGAATGTACTTGTCATGGAGGTACTTCATATTCTCCTTGTATAAGGACGAACTTGTGTATGCATGGTACCAGAACTCATCCGACTCATTCAATTGTGTCACCCTTAAGTTGGCAGCGATATCCCACTCAAGATTCAACTTCTTTGAAGCCCACATGTCTTTGTGTTCAAGTTCCACCAGAAGATGACAAGATTTGCCGAACACCAACCGGTATGGGGACATTCTGATTGGTGTTTTGTAATTCGTCCTATAAGCCCATAAAGCATCATCAAGTTTCTTTGATCAATCCGTCCGGTAAGCATTCATTGTTTTAGACAAAATACTCTTTCTCTCCTGATTGGAGACTTCCACTTGACCGCTTGCTTGTGGATGATAGAGAGTTGTGACTTTATGAGTGACACTATACTTGGTGAGTAAGGTGTCAAAAGTTTTGTTGCAAAAATGCGATCCCCCATCACTTATGATAGCCCTTGGAGTACCAAATCTTGTAAAAATATTCTTCTTAAAAAACTCCACCACACTTCTCGCTGCATTGTTGGGACAAGCAACAACCTCAACCCATTTGGGCACATAATCAACCGTGACCAAGATGTAGGTATTTCCACAAGAACTCATAAAAGGACCCATGAAGTCAATACCCCACACATCGAAAATATCAATCTCCAATATGGTGGTGAGGGGAATTGCATTTTTATTTGAAATTTCACCGACTGACATTCACCACAACGCTTGACAAGATCACTTGCATCCTTGTAAAGAGTGGACCAATATAAACTGCAACTTAATAATTTGGCCGTTGTTCTTGCTCCATTATGGTGACCAACATACGACGAAGAATGATAAGCCCTAAGAATTTCAACTTGTTCCTCCTCCGGTACACATCTTCTAATCACTCCATCTGTACAAATTTGGAAGGTACGGTTCATCCCAATAATAGTCTTGACAATCTCGTTTGAGCTTCTTTTTTTGGTTTGAAGGGAACTCAACTAGAATGATACCACTCACAAGATAACATGCTATCTGCAAACCAAGGCACCTCTTTCATAGAAATAGCCAAGAGTTGCTCGTCGAACAAGGAGTCATTGATTTCAAGGCCATCATGTTGCCTCCCCTCCTCCTCCAAACGAGACAAGTGTTCCACCACTTGGTTTTCAATTCCTTTTTGATCTTAGATGTCTATATCAAATCTTGCAACAAAAGTACCTATCTTATCAGCTGGGCTTTGGAATTTTTTTTACTCATAAGATAGAAAAGTGCACATGATCCGTATGGACATTAATTTTGCACCCATCAAGTACGGGAGGAACTTCTCAATAGTAAACACAATATCATGGAGCTCTTTCTCTATAACAGTGTAGTTGACTTGGGCACTATTCTACTTTCTTAATAAACCGGATCAAATTTTTTGTTGATGCGTCGGCCCAAAACAGCCCGTACTGCTACATCACTTGCATCACACATAATCTCAAAAAGAACACTCCAATTTGGAGCGGTGATGATGGGAGTAGTAGTGAAATTGACCTTTAGCAACTCAAAGGCTCTCATGCAGTCATCATTGAAATGGAACTTGGCATCATTCTCTAAAAGCTTGCACAATGGGTTTACCACTTTAGAGAAGTCCTTGATGAAATGTTGGTAAAATCCCGTGTGGCCTAGAAACTCCGCACGTCTTTCATTGAAGTTGGAGGTGAAAGTTTAGAAATCACATCAATATTTGCCTTGTTAACTTCAATGCCATTCTTTGAGATCTTGTGGACAAGGACAATGCCTTCCTCAACCATGAAGTGACATTTCTCCCAATTGAGCACCAAAATTTTTTCTTCACATCTTGCCAACACTTTATCCAAGTTGTCTAGACAATCATCAAAATAATTCTAACCACCGAAAAGTCATCCATGAAGACTTTAAGGTAATTCTCCACCATGTCGGTGAAGATCGCGATCATACACCTTTTGAAAAGTCACCGGTGCATTGCACGGCCCAAATGGCATCCGCGAGAATGCAAAAGTACCATAAGGACATGTAAAAGTAGTTTTCTCTTGATCCTCTGGAGCAATAAGAATTCGATTGTAGCCGGAATACCCATCAAGGAAACAATAGAAAGCACGGCCTATCAATCTATCAAGCATTTGATCTAGGAAGGGAAGTGGGAACTCATCCTTCCTTGTGACTTTGTTGAGCTTATGATAGTCCATACACACTCTCCACCCGGTCACCGTTCTTGTAGGAATCAGCTCATTCTTATCATTGATGACTATCGTCATGCCCCCTTTCTTTGGGATACATTGGACCGGAGAAGTCCATGAACTATCGAAAATGGGGTAAACAACCCCAACATCTAACCACTTGATGATCTCCTTTTTGACAACCTCTTACATGGCTTCATCGAGTCTCCTTTGATGTTCGATAGATGGTTTGGCACCTTCCACCATGTTAATCTTGTGCATACAAAATGCGGGGCTTATTCCCTGAATATCCGCCAATGTTGATCCAATAGCGTTCTTCCCCTTTTGTAGCACCGCCAATGTAGAATCTACCTGCACGTTAGTAAAAAAAGGAAATGATAACGGGTGAAGTATAAGAAGGGCCAAGAAATTCATACCGAAGATGTGGAGGCAATGACTTCAACTCTAAGATGGGAGGCTCCTCAATTGAAGGCTTTGTTGGAGGAGTGGTTTTATTTTCAAGATCCAAGGACAATTTACGGGGCTCATAAGTGTACGACCCTTCTTCTTGAAAAGAGTTCACACATTCCACGTAACCCTCCATTTCTTCATCATCACAATTGAGCAATATGGCCTCCAATGTATCGTCAACATTCATCACAACACTTCTTTCATCCACAATCACGTCGGTCACTAAGTGCACGAAAGAGCACACCTCATTGCTATTGGGTTGCCTCATATACTTACACACATGGAAAACCACTTTTTCATCACCAACTCGAAAGGTAGGTTCTCTGGCTTCAACATCAACTAGAGCCTTCCCTATATCAAGGAAAGTTCTCCCAAGAATAATCGGAACCTCATAGTCAACCTCAAAATCAAGAATAACAAAATCTGCTGGAAGAATGAATTATCAACACGAACCAACACGTCATCACCACTCCCCAACAATCTCTTCATGGTATGATCGTCCATTTGTAATCTCATAGATATGGGTCTTGGTTGCCCAATTCCCAAAGTCTTGAAAATCGAATAGGGTATCAAATTGATACTTGCCCCAAGTTACAAATAGATTTAGCAAATTCGGCACTTATAATGGTATAAGGGATTGTGAAAGTGTCGGCATATTCCAATTTAGGAGCCATTGAATTCATAATTGCACTCACTTGATGAGTCATCTTTATATCACAATTCATCAACTGCTTCTTTGTCACCAAATCTTTCATAAATTTTGCATAACCGAGCATTTTCTCCATAGCTTCAACCAATGGCACATTGATAGAAAGACTCTTCATCATGTCAATGAACTTTTTGAATTGATTCTCGCCATTTTTCTTGGCAAGCCTTTGAGGATATGGAGGAGGAAGCCTAGGCATTGGTGCCTTAGCCTTTTGCACTACCGGTTCTAGTATGCCAACAATGTTCTCCCTAGATGGGTTCACTTCCGCTTGAGCTTCCTCCACATTGTCATCAATATTAATCGGCACTTCATCATTTGTTTGCACCACATTTTTCGAGATCTCATCTTCTTGTACCGCTTTCTCATCATACATAAGTTTCCTTTGACTTGAGATGGGTACATCCCCAACTTGTCCACTCCTTGTAGTAACGGCCATGGAATGTCCCCTGTTGTTCCCACCCTTTGGGTTCACCACCGTGTCACTTGGTAGTGCCCCCTTAGGACAAGTGTTTAGAGCTTGAGAGATTCGCCCTAATTGAACTTCCAAGTTGCAAATTGATCTGCTATGTGAGGCTAGTTGGCCGTCGGAGTCGGCAATCTTTTCCATAATTGTTTGAACATATTCTCAATTCATCCCATCTCTTTGTTGGAAGAACTTGGACCATGGGAAGGACAAGGAGGCGGGTTGCTCAGTTGTTGATACATCGAGGGCCTTTGAAATCCCAACCCCTGATTACCTTGGTTATTGTTCCATCCCCCTTGGTTGTTGCCTCCCCAATATCCTTGGTTGTTGCCACCCCAATGTCCTTGGTTATTTACACCATTCCAATTTCCTTGATTTTTACCACCATTCCAATAAACTTGACTGTTCAAATTCCAATTACCTTTATTACCTTGAGGTCGCTATTGTTGTTGATTCGGGCCTTGAGAGTTGTTTCTTTGCCCTTGGAAGTTGTTCACGTATTGCACTTCCTCATCTTGTTCATTGTAAGATTCATTTTGATCAAACCAATATCTTCTTGCACAGAATTCTCTACATGGTTTTGCACTTGTGGTGCCTTTTTCCTTCTCTTGTTTACCTTCATACTAACTCCCTCCATTGCATTGACTTACTTAAGACCTTGCACTTGTTGTAGTTGAGCCTTGGCTAATTGATTCATCGTGGTGGCCAACTCGAGAATGGCTTGCTCATGATAATGCAATTCTTATGTAGGTGAATCACATTCGGATCACCTTGAGGAACATTTGCTCTACTTTGCCATGCCAATGAAGTATCCTCCATTTTATCTAAAATCTCACAAGCTTCTGCATACGGCATTGCCATGAAATTTTTACCGACAAGTTGGTTGACCACACATTGATTGGTAGTATTGAACCCCCGATAGAAAGTTTGTTGAATCATAGCCTCTGTCATGTCATTATTGGGGCACTCTTTGACCATTGTTCGGTACCTCTCTCATATTTTTATGCATTGGCTCATTGGGCTCTTGTTTTAATGCTAGAAGTTCGTCTTTAAGAGTAGCCATATGCCCACGATAAAAGAACTTGGAAATAAATTTCTCCGCTAATTCATCCCATGTATGGATGGAATGGTTTGGCAATTTCTCTAACCAATTCGAGGATTTCCCCCGTAGAGAGAAAGTAAATAGCCTCAACCTTAAAGCATCCTCGGTGACGTTATTCTATTTAACCCCCCAATACGAGTCCATAAACCCCTTCAAGTGTTTGTATGCATTTTGACTCGGAGCCCCGATGAAGAATCCCCGTTGCTCTAGAAATGTGAGCATTACATTCGTGATTTGAAAGTTTCCCTCCCTAATGCGGGGTGGGACTATGGCACTTGCATACTCTTCATTCGACAACAGCCGATGTGGAGCTGCTCTTGGTGGAGGTGGGGGTGGAACTGGGATGTTGTCTTGAGGCTGTCAGCCTCTTCTATTTGCTTGAGGTTCAAGAGTAACCTCTTCAAGTTGGTCATCCTCAACATCCACATCTCCCATATGCATGTTTCCGAGTAGATCATTGTTGAGAGATATTGTTTCACCTACAATTGTTTCACAAAAAAGATTAGTAACATGGAAGAGAAAGAAGACAATTCACACATAAAACCAAATATATATCTAAATTTGTTTTTAGCTCACTGGCAACGGCGCTAAAAATTGATCACGTCCAAATGCACACCTCTAATGAGGTATGACACGGTCATTTGCAATAATAAAATCCAATAAAGAGTCGGGATCAAATCCATAGGGAGCTGAGATGGGAGTTAGTAGTATATATTTGGAGTGAGTACGTGAAGTATCTAGATTTCACTTCCACAAATAGGGTATTATTTTTACTTCTAAAATTAAGTTAAGGATTGCAATTCTAAAGGTATAAAACTAAAGAAGATTGTTTTTGAATGTTTTTCAAAGATATAAAAAGGGCTAGGGCTGTGACCATGACCTAGTGGTTTTTCTAATGGGATAAAGAGTTTTATGTTGTTTTATTGACTGGGGTGTATTATATCTCACAACACTAAGTGGCCCACTCAATACCTCTCGGTCAGAGAGTGATTTTGCCCAATTTAGATTTCTCAAGACAAAATGGGTATCTACTAAAACGGTTGATAAGAGCGTAAGTTGGGTTGTTACTATCTCTAGGTTGAACCCTTTAAGTGGGTTAATCAATCTCTCAATTGACCCAATTCCTAGTTAGCTAAGTTAACCTACACTAGGTCTCTCTTTCTCAAGAAGAGACTAAGTCAAATAGGCATAAATCAATGTTTGCAACCATTAATTTCACAATTGAAGCATGAACCTAGCTAAATAACAAGCATAAAATTAATCATCCATAAGGTTTATACACTAAGGTTGGGTCATAACCCTAGTAAAAATCTAGCTATTCATAATGGGTATTGAAGAAAACAAAGGGGAAAAGATAATAAAACTCATATTGAAAGATTAAAATATAAAAACTCAATGTTAAATCACCAAAATAAGTAAAGTTGCCTAAAGAAGCAAGAAGAACCTGACCTAATTTTGTAAAACTATTCTATTTATACAAAGCTAGATATTTTGGAAAAAATGCCTTTTCAGAGGTTTTGCGGCCGCACAATTCCATGTGCGGTCCGCACTTTGCTTCAGTCCTGACAGGAATTGAATCTACGGCCGTACAATTCTGAGACGCGGCCGCATCTCTCATATTCTGCAATTTGCACATTTCTGGGTGCGGCCGCATAGGGCTCTTCTGCGGACCGCACAATTCTGAGTGCGACCGCACAATAATTTTGCGGTCCGCTTTTCCTTTTAGTTTGAAATGAGAACTCTCTGAACCTCTACTCTTGCTTAGCTTCTGCGGCTACACATTTCATGTGCGAACCACACTTTGCATTTGATCTCTGATAAACTTTCCTTCACAATCTGCGGTTCGCACTTTGAGCTTTTGTGCCTGATTTTATCACCTCAATCGGAGCTCTAGAACTCAAAATATGCTCAAAATACTAATAAACGCAATCTGATTTTTTAATACACAGGCAAATTCGCTTCTGCACCTAAAACTCCGCACCTGCAATCTACCAGCTGTATTTGCCGGATTTGCATAACATTTTTCGCACCTGTGGGGTCACAGATGCGGACCCAACTACGCATTTGCAAAGCACCAGCACCAGCACCAGTTTTCTTCTCCAAAAATAAAATGAGCATAACTCCCTTATATGATATCCAAATTCGACGATTCTTTTTGCTATGGATCTATAATTATGATTGGCATCTAATGCTTCAATCAAAATAGAAATTCGAGCTCATTTTAATAATATGGTACCATTTATGCTTGAAGAGATGATGTCGAAATATAAAAAACGAGCGCAACACAACCCAAACCTATTCGAAACTCACCCGAGTCCCTTGGGACCCCGTCCGAGCACACCAATAAGTCCCAATACATAATGTAGAGCTGCTCGAGGCCTCAAATCAAATCAAACAATATCAAAACTATGAATCACACCTCAAATCGAACTTAATAAACTTATGAACTTTTAACTTCTACAACTCGCGCCGAAACATATCAAATCAACCCGGAATGATGTTAAATTTTGCTTACAAGTCTAAAATGACATAACGGAGCTAATCCAACTCTCCGAATCGCAATTCGAGCCCCATATCAATAGAGTCAACTCCCGGTCAAACCTCTTAACCTTCCAAAACTTCAACTTTACAATTTTCACCAAAATGCTTTAAATTACCCTACGGACCTCCAACTCCAAATCCAGATGCACACCTAAGTCCAAAATTACCATACAAAGCCGTTGGAATCATCAAAATGCCATTTCGAAGTCGTCTAAACAAAAGCCAAATTTCGGTCAACTCTTACCGCTTAAGCTTTTAAAATAAAAATCCTTCTTCCAAATTGACCCCAAATCATCCGAAAACTAAACTCGGCCATACAAGCAAGTCATAACACATAATACGAAGTTGCTCAAGGCATTAAGCTGCCGAACGAGACTTAAATTCTTAAAACGACCGATCGGGTTGTTACATATTTAGAGTTTTGAAAGCAACTAAAGTTTTATTCATTAAATATTTTTGTACAATATTTGAAAGCTACACTTAATATTACTTCAACCTGCAAATATCATACACAAGATAAATAAAAATGCATTCTAAATGAGTAGAACTCACTCAATAATTTTAAAATATCATACACTTAACGTTTGAAACTCGAACCAATAAGGATGAAACATTAGAAGTAAAAATATTTTAAATGAATTATCATTAATTAGATTTCCCTTTTTTGAACATTCCAACAAATAACATCTCTCTATATTTTTCTATGTATTAAGTCACTTGTTGTAAATTATTAACGACATTAGTCATTTTTTAAATTTATATTAATTATCATTTATTAAGTTTTTTGTAGGAGCTATAGGCCAACATCTTCATTCATAAACCAAAAATTTAGATTTTTAATTCGTGTTATTTGACAAATTATCGTGATAAAAAAAATATTTTTTACTTGTTCATTTCGATATTTGATAACAATTTTTATAAGATATTCTTGTAAAACTATGAGTATTTTCATTGGGCAGAATTTCATCAATTATTACCTAACTAAATGAGATTAATATTCATAGTATTATTATCACGATCTGGATTTTCCACCCTCGGGAGTCGTGATGGCGCCTACTAATAGGAGCTAGGCAAGCCAAGTTAAATTTACTTCTTTTACCAATTATCAATCATTTAATAAGAACAATGCATACTATGATAAAACGGAAGTCGCAATATATAATTAACTGGAAGAAATGCGGAAGTTT
Organism: Nicotiana glauca; assembly: GCA_026770625.1. NCBI lineage: Eukaryota > Viridiplantae > Streptophyta > Magnoliopsida > Solanales > Solanaceae > Nicotiana > Nicotiana glauca. Next base: position 107,559 of record MU735547.1, read on the forward strand.
AACAAAATCCTCTACCCAAGAGCTGGAGTCACAAACTCACGAACGTCTAGAGAATGTTAAATACAATGTCTGAATAAAAACAGAATTCTTTTTGTTTCGGTACAAAGGATAACAAATAAGGTAGAGATAGAAGAGACTCCGGCCCATGCGGACACCAGCAAGGCTACCTCGAGATCTCTGAACAGAAGTCAGCTCCCAAAACTCCTACTGCTGTCCAAAAGTTGCTCCGGCTTCGAAATCTGTGCAAAAAGATGTACAGAGTGTAGCATCAGCACAACCGACCCCATGTGCTGGTAAGTGCCTGGCCTAACCCTGGTGAAGTAGTGACGAGGCTAGACAGGACTACCAAAACCAACCTGTGCAGTTCAATATATATATATATATATATATATATAT